>OX451219.1:51546002-51685577 GCA_949628195.1 Phasia obesa | reverse complement strand
ATTGGAAAGCATATCCAATAGTAAATAGAAAGAAAAAGAAAAGTAAAGTTTTTTATTTTTTAAATTTAAAATGGTTTACTATGTTTTTTGTTTAGAAATTTTAGATTTTTTCTAGATTTAATAAACTTCTCATTGGGTTTATTAAATTTTGAGCATAAGAATCTGGTTTTTATTCGGAAAATTTAAAAAAGTCCACTGACGATCTGGGTAAGCACCAGTGAAATAGCTATATGCTATATGAATATGCTTTCCAATAGTAATCTGTTTGGATTACTATATAATAATACATTTAAAAAAAGGAATTATGCGTTATAAGAAATAATAACATTATTTAAAAAATTCCAAATATAATTTTTAAAAGTAATAGCATTCGCACGGTGCATAAATACGATTTTCGTATTTTTTAATTTTTTTTTTTTCAATTTTTATTTTTGTTTTTCAGAAACTCTTTTTGATACATTATGAATGGTATCCAATGGAAACCCTTAATGTAGAAAAAAGAAAGAAAAAGAAAAGTAAAGTTTTTTATTTTTTTTTATATTTTAAATTTAAAATGGTTACTATGTTTTTTGTTTAGAAATTTTAGATTTTTTCTAGATTTAATAAAATTCTCATTGGGTTATTAAATTTTGAGCATAAGAATCTGGGTTTTTATTCGGAAAATTTAAAAAAGTCCACTGACGATCTGGGTAAGCACCAGTGAAATAGCTATATGTTATATGGATATGCTTTCCAATAGTAATCTGTTTGGATTACTATATAATAATAAATTTAAAAAAAGGAATTATGCGTTACAAGAAATAACAACATTATTTAAAAAATTCCAAATATAATTTTTAAAAAAATATATGTTATGTTACACTCATAATTTTAATTTTCAGAGAAATATTGAAATTTTTGTTTTAATTTTTCAAAAGTGGAGTCTAAAAATTTTTTTCGAATATTTTTCTGTAAAATATCTTTTTGAAAATGCTTTGTAAATTTTTTTGTAAATATTTTTGAAAAAAAATTTTAAAATTTTTTTTAAAAAAATTTTTAAAAATTTGATTGAAATTTTTTTTGTTAAATTTTGGACCTTTCTCCAATCTATATTAAGTTAGAATGGTCAGAATAAAGCAAAAAGAAATCCTTACAAAAAAAAATTTTTCATCATATTGACACATGGGGGGTCCTTTTCACTGCTCCTATTTGTCACTGGGTACCCTGTGGGTCCATTGGCTACCTCTATGCGTATTGCTTTCTATTAAGGTCTCTAATACAAATCAAAGCAGAAAAACCTTACCAATCTAAAAACAAACAAAAATCGCCCCTCGCAGGGGTTATTGATCCCCCGAGATCTGTATGCACTCCTTGCGATCTACCTGTCGCAGTCTAATATTTATTTGACAAAAAAAGGCAAAACAGAATCATTAAAGCCGAAAAAAATTAAAAAAAAACTTAAAAAATATAGGTAGGCGTGGTTTTTGGCCAGTATCCTCCAAAGGAATGATCCGATGTTGCTGAATTGCAATACCAAAATTTTCGAAACTATGCCTGATAGATTGGTGTGCTTAAATTGTTTGTATCTCTTCTGGTGCCTTGGCAAATGACATTACCACACTAACACGGACAGACGGACAGACGGATAGACGGACAGACGGACAAACGGACATCGCTTAATCAACTTCTCTATGTATAAGGATCCAGAATATATATACTTTATGGGGTCGGAAATGAATATTGTAGAAATTACACACGGAATGACAAACTTATATATACCCTTTCCACCTAAGGTGAAGCGTATAAAAACGAAACTATCTATTAAGTCTTCATCATACACTAAAGATGAAAATAAACGGTGCAAATACACATTACCTGAAACACTTAGTAAAATAAACATAATTTCTCGTTCTTAAAAAAAATTCTCGTTTTTCACTAATTTTAATAGGTTTTAGAGATAAGGAACCAATCACCTATTTTTATGATCAATGTCTTTTTTTACACGGTTTTATATACATGGATTTTTCTGGAACCAATCTACCGTGTAAAAACAGTATTAGGTGTATGTACATAAGTATAAAGTATGTTTTATAAACATAAACACAACATTTTTTGAAAAGAAAGATAATAAAATAATTTAAGTAATTTTATAAGCTTAAATATACATTTCGTATACAGTTAGTAACATATTTTAGAATTTAATATTTTTCTAAATCGTATTTAATGTAAGTAAGTATCAAAGCAACTGGATTTATTAAGTTTACAATAATTTGAAAGTTTAATAATCTAACTGTTTTATTTTATTTATTGTTTAAAATAATCTTTGGAATAAAGAATTCCTTCTAAAATTTCGTGTTCTAAGGAACATCGAACATTGGAAATTTGGTTTGGTATGGCAGCACTAAATATTCGTTCGACATTTGCGGACGAATATTACAAACTCATAATTTGTTTCACAAATTCTGTTAAAAGTGGAAAAGTTTTTGTAGAATCGCCTTGCTTTATTTCAGAAATTCGTTGCAAAAATTACAGAATTTAGTTTCAGTCTTTGTAAATATTTCTTCAAATTCAAGAAATGGTAATGCTCGGTACTTTTGTTTTTCATTTTTATCTACATATAAAATTCGGAAGGTCCTTAAGGATACCAAAAATAGTTTAGATTTTGTTATTTATTACGACATATGGATTTATTCAACTTACACAGAAAAAATAATCCTATAAATTTATTCATAAATATTATGAATAAATTATTTATTTAGGCTTAAGTTCTTAATTATAAAGAGATAAAGAAAAAATTAGACACCAACAGAGTGGAATGCATTTTCTAGACACCTACGTCCGTCATAATCAGTACTCTTAGTATCTCTTTATAATTAAGAACTTAAGCCTAAATAATTAATTTATTCATTCAAAAATAGTTCAAATAAAATTCGCAGAGCGGGCACGGCTTTGACATTGTTAACTTCAACACTATTGTGTTAATAATCAAAAATATACATTTGTAAAATAAAAATATCTAATTGTTGTTAATTGCTTACCAAAGACTGGCTAATAGCAAGACAGATATATACCATTTTCAAATACAAGAAAATATATAAAGAGAATAAAAATAAAGAAAAATGTTTGCTTGGTAGTATAATATATAAAGAAATATTGTTTAAAAGTGTAAAACAATTTCAAAAAGCTCTATCTCCTATGAAATATAATATACAAATTAAAATTTCTCATATCCTATTTCTTTGATAAGTTTGTTTAAATCGAAAATTAATAACAGTTGAAACTACCTAGTAGATAGATACGAAGAGTGCTGATGACGGACGTCTGTCTAGAAAATTCATTCCACTCTGCTGGTGTCTAATTTTTTCTTTATGTCTTTATAATTAAGAACTCAAGCCCAAATAATTAATTTATTCATTTTTTTAAATTTTTTGCAAACAACTTTGATTTTTTTAATTTTATTTATAAAAAAAAATAAAAATCATACTAATTATGAAGTAATTTATATTTTGTATTATCAAAAGTTATGAAAACAGTTCATATTATTCATGTTAAAAACTTTTTCTGTGTAGTGATTTAAAGTTAATTTCAGTTATTTGTGTGAGCATTTCTATATAAAAATTTACGCAGTTAATAAGAATATTATGAATTTCCGATTTGAATATTAAATCTTTAGCATAAATTCCCAAATCAATTGATTTGATAAAATCTGCAATTTTTTACCAATCGGCATTCGGCTTTTAATGACTTTTTAGTGTAAAAATCGGGAAAATACCGAAAAATCGGAACTTTTGGCAGCCCTGGTTGAGAGCCATAAATTGGTATCTCTTTTTTTCTCACTCTCAAAATTAAATTTTTGTGTTGAGTGGCCAACGATGCCAACTTGGGTCTTTTCGCGCTTTTTTTTTACTAACTCTGGCCAGTGTTGGGATTTGCGGTACAATTGTACCAAATTTGGTACTAGCGACACATCAATAGTACACTGCTACACTTCATGCTTTTATGGTACAATTTCATCTAAAATTTATTCAATAAATTTTTTTATTTAATAAAAAAAATTTTGACATTTCTAACTTCATAGTTCTCCAACCCTGTCTAGAACTGACTAAATTTCAACATTCTTGACTTATGTTCAGGTTTTTTATTTTTTACTCTGCTAATCCTGTTATGTATAAGTGATAGGTAATCCGCCTGTAAGGTATTTTTGGTAATTACATATATGATTTTTGATCCGGTGACTTTGGTGTAGTTTCAAGAACTTGATGGCAATTGCAGTGTAGCCAGATCCTAACATTGCACGGTGCAAAGATCCATATGTAAATGGCTAGTCCGACTGATTAAATATTTAACATGGATATATCAGAGGAATATCTGAGCTTAAGTTTTAAAGCGCTATGTGGCCTCAAATTTGAGAACCGCACACTTTCAAATTTTTTAGGGCTTGGCATTTCATTATTTTTATGTTCGATCTATTTAGTATTAGTACAAAGTTTAAAGTTTTTTTTTTCGTAGTTAGGGAGCAAAATTTAAGATATTGTGGTAAAAATTTCAAAATGATATCTTGTCAACGAGATGATTTTCAATTTAAAAACTTCAAAATTATTTCCTTTTTGTGTATTTTAGGCTAAAAAAGGGCCATTAATCTTTTTTTTAATAAAATAAATTCTTAAGGAATATGTAAAAATTTTATATTTTAATCCAAATTTTGTGTAAAGGTGATGATCAGAATATGAAGATCCCTCAATTTGATCTATTTTACATCGAAATTTTGATATTAGCCTATATGTTCTGAAATACCAAAGGAAAAATATTCCCAAATATTGCTGATAGTATTTCATGAACCCTAGTGGACTTTATGGGCAAAGCCTAAAAATTCCAAGTTTGGGATTTTTGGTAATTATTTTAGGAATTGCGGGATTTCCTTTATCTAAATCTTAACATTTTGTATACGCTTTAATTTTCGTTGACTAATTTCCACAAAAAAGAAATTCAAGGAATCAAGGTCAATTATCGTCACTATAAAATACGCTATTATTAAAGTTTTCATTAGCGTCTTTTAATGCCGAGCTACTGTATGTATGTTTTGCTTGTTTTTTACAATTATACTGATTTTACAATTGATACTGATTTGGTACAATTTTAGCACTGGGATGGTACAACTTAAACAATGTGAGATCCCAACACTGCCTCTGACGTGAAAATTGTCCCTGTAGCAGCTTTTCAAAAAAAAGAGCTAACATAGCTCTTTTCATTCTTAACCCCCAACTACATAAGGTATCAACATATCTTTACAAACGTCAAACTTCATAGTAATGTTTATTTTTTATATGAAGATCGACTTTTGTTAAGACATGATAATGACTAACGCAGACGGGGGTTATGAACAGCTCGTCTAGCACTTTATGCTTTGTTCAATAAATTTTCCCTTTTAACTCTTTATTCTTTCATATTTGAGTTAATCACATAACATTTTAATTTATATAAAATATGTCTTACAAAGATGTAATACATAGCTTCTGTTCAAGTTATAATTTACCAATAAGCGTAATCCCAGTCAAATAATTATATGTGCAAAATTATTATATGTTTTTGGCATACATTTTCTTATATTTACTTTATCTTTTATTGTTGTTTGTTAGGTTTATCTTTATACATATGTGCAAAATAAATTATTTGACTTCCAACTGGTGCTAAATCAACGTATAAGCACATAAAGCGGTGAAATCGCTCCATAAGTTAGTATATTGTATAAGCAAATGCATAATATGAAAAACAAATCAAATTTTTGGAGTTTTTAGGAAAATTCTACGTGAAACTAAATTAACAGATAAAGAAAGTGGATTAATCAAGGAAACGAGTCAATCCGTTGGCCAAATTGCTGTTTTTGTAAATAGAAACCGTAACACAAAAACAAATTTCTTTAAACATCCAGATGACAACGGTATTAATAAACGTAGCGCCCAGTGCATATCTGGTGATGATTGATGATATACAATATTTAGACCATAAATATGAGTATTGAGTGCCTTAACTATGTCTAAAACAACGCCATAAAATGCACATATGGTATGTTACGAAAAGTATAAATTTTGGGAAGATAAATTTGAATCTGTGATATTCAGTGCCACAAAAAGTTTAATTTGGACAGACCAAATGGTCTCCACAAAAATTAGAAGGACGTGAGATGCCCACGGGAAGCATGTCACATTCGAATTCATGGTGCAGGATCACTCAATGTATGGGCAGTATTTTTTACCAAGAGGGAAGCTCAAAATAGGCTTTGTGCTAGGAAAATTTAATGCAGAAATCTACATACATATGTAGATTTGTTACAAAGCGAATACCTTGATTTTGCTGGTGATTTACAACGCGATAACTAGACCACATGGTGAAGAAGATAGAGGGGTTTTTTAATTTTCGAAAAATTGATTTGCTCTGGTGGTCTGCTATAAGCCCAGAGCTCTATCCGATCGAGGATCTATGGTGAATATCTTCTGCCAAAATACCCCCGGGGGTTTCAATTGTCACTGCAGGAATATGGCAAATGCTTTGACGCGGTCCACTCGGGGAAAATAGGGGCACCAGACCTAGGGTTCCTAGAGCCTAAATCTGGAAGAAAAGGTCTGTGAGTAAAATCACGGGTTCTCTTCGAGGCCCGACCAATGCCCAAAGGACTGGTACCACGGGAATCGGTGGCCCCACAGAGAGCCTATCCTCTCTGTGACCGGTTATTGGTGAGGTCCCCTTCGGGGGTACACGTGGTGGTTGTGGTTTAAGATCGATTAAGTAGGTAAGGTGCAAGGTCGATCAAGTGTGCTGTTGCACTCCCAACAGACGGAGTTTGGATAGTCTCCAAACCCCTAAGCAAGAGGTTATAATGTGGATCTAGGCTTGCCTTGGAAAAGCTTGCCATATAATATAAATTGCTACTCATTATGACTGTATCACACACAAAAAGCGATTGGTGGCAATCGTAAAGTGTTGTTATACTACACAATGGGGGCGCTAGTCTACGCCTAAGTTTCACTCGGTGGTAAGACCACCGTTAGGTTAGGTCGAGAAGGCAGGTACTCACGTTAATCTTGTTCCACAATCTTCTGCCAAAATTCATACATCTTGAAGCTATATGACAGCTGGAAACAGCTAAAAAAGGATATATTGGTTGAATGGGTCAATATTGATGTGTCTGTCCTGAAAAAAAACTGGTGGAGTCAATGCCCCGCGGTGTCAAATTGAGAAGGATGCACAAGAGCAACACAACCTCTTATTAACAAATGTAAAACTTTTATTTTTTACTAATATAATATGTATATCTATTAAATAAAATTTTTGCACATATAAATATTTTCTATGGAGATTTACAGCTGTAACTTTTTTTCATCTTAAAAAAATTGATTAATATAATTTTGTTATATTATTTTTATTTCTGTTATCTAAGTATAAATTAGAAAAAATATCTGTTCCCAATTTCCATTGCTTCTTTTATTTCAAATTGAAGTTGAAGCGTTGCACATATAATTATTTGTCTAAGGTATTTGGAAAAATAAATTCAAATAAATATATTGTCAGGGAAGAAAAAAAATAATTATTTGACTATTTAAAAATTACTGTTTATTTTAAATCCTCTATATTCTGTAAATGGAGCGATTTAGTACATTTGAAGTTAAGTTTGAATAACAGTGTTACAATTTTTTTACTATTTAAAAATTATTATGCTTTCGTGTTGATCACGAAAAAGTTATACATATATTTTTATGTCGGCCATTGGTCAGGTAGTTTTACATTTTTTTTTTTCGATGTATACTACTCTTTAAAGATTCAGTCATAGGCATAGTCTATTAATTTACATGTGAAATGATGCCAAATTTGTTTATACAAAAACAAAGAAAATATATATCTATAGTTTGACAATTTTCATATGGTCATTTCCACAATGTCGAATGCGACATTCGTACGCATTAAAATTGAAAAATAACATATGGCAAATCATTTTTTTATTTTAACAAAAGGCGAATCTTATAGCTCTTGATTAGCACTATAATTGGTGCTAAGGTTGATTTTGGACAATTGTTTGTTTTTAAGATAATTGCAAAAAATCAAGACATTCGCATGCGACAAAAACAGAAGTGGATTTTAAAGCAAACAAATTAAACACGGATTTCAGCGAAACGTAAAGGATTATTTGAAAGCGACTAATTTTAAAATGTAGTGCATTTATGTATCTTAATAATGTTTTTTAGTTTATTCAAAAATATTAATATATTCGCAGGCGAAATGTCGCACGCTACATTTTGTTCCATCATACTTCTTATGTTTATTTTTTTACTTTTTATGTAATGAGATACGCATAATTGATTATAAATAATTTTTAATATATTTAATATACACCTAATTCTGTTTTTACACGGTAGATTGGTTCGAGAAAAATCCGTGTAAAAAAAGACATTGATCATATACAAAAATAGGTGATTGGTTCCTTATGTCTAAAATCTATTAAAATTCGTGAAAATCGAGATTTTTTTTAAGGAAAATAAATCATGTTTATTTTACTAAATCATATAGGTAATCTGTATTTGCACCGTGTATTTGCATCTTTAGTGTATGATAAAGACTTAATAGATAGTTTCGTTTCAGAAATCAACGATTGCCTAATTGAATTTTAATTTTTTTATAGTTCATACTGCAGCTTGGTTTAAACCGAACATTTTGCCAAGAAATGTTGAGCCTTCTCCATGTCGAAGCCGATCTAAAATTTCAATTTTGTTTTCTAAGGAAATGGCTTTACGTTGTAGTATTTTATTTGTAATTTTCGAAGTCTTCTTTTAGAGACGCATTGATAGTTCAGAAAATATTAACACATTTCAATTGCTCTAACAAGTAAATATGCTTGTATGCACAAAAAGGGAATTCCTCTAAATTTTTGCTATGAAAATATTTCGGAAAACTTAAATTTTACAAATAAAATCTAAGCCTAAATGATTTTGAATCGTGCTAAATGGAATAAAATCGTGTAAAAAAAAATATTTTTTTATTTTCAAACCGTGTTAAATCAAAACCGTGTAAAAACAGAATTGGGTGTATTTATTTTTTTTTAGCCTTCGGTGCATGTCGTTTGGCATGGCTTTCTCCACTTTCTTAACCGCTTTTGCCAAGGTTTGTCTTTGGCTTTGACGTGCGTTTGACATTTCTAGGAGTTTTTGGCGATTCTCTCTTTGTCGTATGCAATTATAAATCCGTTTCTTTTGAATATTAACTTCTTTAGCCTGTTCTCTCCACGTCTGCCTAGCTTTCCGAATTCTTTCCTGGTTTTTTAATTTATAGCTTTGTAATTTTTTTCATCATGCTTTAAACTTTCTCTCGACTGTTTGCAGTTGGCTTTATTTTTCTCTCATCCATTTGTACTCATCTAGATTAAAAAATTTTATATTTTGTATTAATAAAGATATTTTATAAAAAAATAATATTTTGAATTTGTACATTTTACCCTTACGATGTCGCACGCTACAAACTCAAATTAGTATAGATTATTTTCTAGAAATATTTTGTTTGTTGAATTTGCAATAAAAATAACTGTTTTTTACTAATATTCGATGCTCGTTACACAAATACCTTCGATTCACTGATAACAAATGTACTTTTTCAATGTCGAATGCTACATCGAAATATACAGTAAAGCAAAGAAAAAAATTACCGTTATTTGAAATCGCATCGTTCCTTTTACATTTTTCTTATATAATTTAAATATAAACCAAGATTTACAACAACAAATTTCAATGCATAATGACTCTCATTAAGATAATTAATCAAAACAAAACATGCAACAACTTTTGCACTTGTTCGACTTTGCATTCGAATAAATTTGATAGATTCCCTATAAAAAATGTTAAAACAACAACATAAAAAAGATAGGCACATATAGGTCAAATTACATTTTAAATTTTACATTTAAATTTTAAATTTATTTTTTTTTATTAATTTCTGCCGTTGGGAGCTATAGCGACACGCAATTTTTTTAAAATTTTAATTTGGTGCCCTTTACGGTTCTTAATACACGTAAAAAACATGTATGTTGTATGGGGACACTCTTTAATTTTTAATATATTGAACTGTTTTTAAAACGGGACCAACCTGAAGGCATAACCTTTCAAATAAAATTTTAAAATCGGTGCAGAAATGGCTGAGTTCTGCGGTTACATACATAAAAAAAGCAACATTCAGACGAATTGATAACCTCCTTCTATTTGGAGTCGGTTAAAAACTATTCTATTTTGCATTAAAATTTCATTTTGTATGGCTCTTACGAGGTTTTGGAAATGGCTTTAATTTTGCTTTTTTCATACATAGTTGTTAAGATGAGAATGTAGTAGGGTGGAAAATATTATTTTCTACCATAAAAACCAAAAAAGTCAATTTCAAAAAAATGCCGCTTACGAGGTTTTAGAAGAAACGCGACAATATCCGAGTCAGTCATCAGAGACCTGCGCCGAACGGCTAATAGGCGGCTTACAGCTGCCGCTGACATTTTTTCAGCTTAAATTTGGCTAAAACTCATCCGCCGATACGTTAGTTAAACTTTTCAACAGACAAAAAATGCAGAATGTCACCAATTCTTATTTATGTTTGTTATATAACTACGGTGACAAACCGTTCCCTATTATAGCGTACAGTACACTATTTTAGCCTCTTGTACACTATTTGTACACTTTTTTAATACATGCCCCTGTTGTTCAGTAGTTTTTCTCACAATTTTTCACTTTTTCATTATTTTTACAATATTTAGAAGAAAAAAAAACTTGCATACAAGTCCTCTTGGAAGCTGTGCATTTTTATGATATTTTAAGAAAAGAAATATGTACTTAAATTAAGAGTGTTCGCATGTCCAGGTCCTCTCCTTTATGTTTATTTTGAATATTTTAAATAGTCAAATGGAAACATTAGAAAATCTCTTAATCATAAATTCAATCTTGAAATCGAGTTTACTAAATTTAAAGTATTCTTTACTAATCAACCTAATCTTTAAAACTGTATAAATATCTGTTAACTTATGTAAATAAATATTTTGTAAATATTATACATATAATTTTTAATATTTGTAAAATATTAGCGGTACTCAGTGTTTGATGCAAATTGTCTTGCGAAAGTGCAAATGCGTTATATATTTCAAATTTAACAAAAACAATAGGTATGTATTTTGTTGTTGAATTTTACAAAAAAGATATGATATTACGCACTTGCACTTTTGCAAGACCTTTGCATCGAACACTGAACTCCGCTATTGTTTTTATTAATGAATATTGCTATATTAATGTAAGGAGCAGGCATTTAAAATTTTCACGGATTGAATTTAACCAATACAAAATAACACAGAGTAATAGAAAATTATGAGGAGTCCCATAGGTTAAGTAATTTGACGTTTATAGCCATCTTTTAAACACTAGACTCTGCTATTGTTTTTATTAATGAATTTTGCTATATTAATGTAAGGAGCAGGCATTTAAAATTTTGACGGATTGAATTTAACCATTACAAAATAACACAGAGTAATAGAAAATTATGGGGAGTCCCATAGGTTAAGTAATTTGACGTTTATAGCCATATTTTGAACCGTTATGAACAGACATTTGAAAATTACACAGAATGTATTATTACGCCCACTATGAAATGAAATATCAAATTTAAAAGTATAATTTAAAGGGTGTCCTCAAAGGTAACGAAATCTTTTGAATCTATAAGGCAGACGCTTGCAATGAACGCAATTCTTACTTTAGGGTGTCCCCATAAAATACGTGGTTATTAGGTAGATTTTTTATTTAATTATATGGGGTTCCGTATCCAAACGGAAAAAAACGAAACTATATATTTCTCGCTACAATGTCTCTCAGCGCCTGCTATAACTGGAACCGCAATATCTTGATACTTTCACAGAATGTGTTTAACGGTGGACACTACTAAAACAATTCTAAAATAAAACATTTTCTGTCACCAACTTGTTAATAGTATTCATTTATTTATAGTAGCGGTATTCAGTGCTTGACGCAAATGGTCTTGCGAAAGTTCAAATGCGTTATCCTATATTTGAGCCAAATATATAGGGAACCGTAAAAAATTCGATTGTAATCATCACGTATAACTTGAGTCAATCAGCAAGCCATAGACCCAGTGTTACCGCCGAGAATTTTGAAAAAGTAGTACACAAAGTCGTTTTATCAAAATAAAGTCACACAAAAAGTCGTTTTTCCAAAAAAAGTCGTACACTTTTTTAATGTTTTTTTTATTTAAACAAAACAAAAACAAAAAGCAATTAACAATTCAAACACAACAAAAAAACTAAACATCAATTCATTGAAAAAGGTTACTTCTTATCGTTGGTACATATACTGCGTTAACAGACCAACTCCATTTTGATAATTTAGAGATAAGTTCAATTAAACTTAAAATTTATCTAATAAATCAGAATTTGAATTTAACTATTTGTTTTTAATTCACTAGAGACTAGTTTATACAATGATATTGTTATTTATTTTTTATAAAGACCAACATCAGTTTAATAATTTTAATATTAATATTAATTGACATTTTATTCTTTAAAAAAGTGTATATACACATTTATATATATTTATGTATCAACTTAACATATTAGGTCCGTTTCTTTACTTTTTGGGTAAAGTTCGTGAAAGTGAGAGCAAGCATAATTTTTTCTCATCAAGAGACAATCACCCTTATTGTGTTTGGCGTAGTTGAAAAACGACAGTTGTCGTTGATGCTGTCCAATTTGAAATCTTATGTTACCGTCTAAAATTTACGAAACGCCAAAATTTGTAGTAGAATCATAATGTAAAAGATTGCGCGGAATTAAATGATTTGAAGCATCCTGTTAAAGAAGTGTCTAAAAATTTTTATATATATCTAAAGAAAAATACATTACAAGTAAAAAAAATGTAAAGCATTATAAAACTTAAGGTTTTGTAAACACTAAACTTAAAATAAGTGAAATACACTTGTACATATATATCAGGGATCGCAAATAATGATTATCCATCACATTTTAAAAGAAAAATGTGTTAGGGATATGCTACATGTACACCATTGCAATCGTCTTTAAGGGGACTGTCCGTTCCACCAATGATTTTTATTTTTTAAGTTTTATTGAAAAAAATCAAAAATAAAAATTATTTTTCGAGTTCTATTTATTCCTCAGACATCAATGATTACTTGTTGAGTTTTATTTTTCGCTTGGAAAATAAAAATTATTCTCCGAGTTTTATTTTCTGCTCAGAGAATAAAAATTATTGTCTGAGTTTTATTCTTTGCTCGCCATTTAATGATTGATGTTTAAGTTTTATTTTCTGATTGAAGAATAAAAATTACTCTCTAAGTTTTATTTTCCGATTAAAGAATAAAAAATACTCTCTGAGTTTTATTTTCTGATTGAAGAATAAAAATTACTTTCTGAGTTTTATATTTCACTTCTTTAGCTTAAGAAATTCTTCTATTGTATCACAGTGCATAATTCTTTGATTTCGTCAGTACTGGTGGAATTAGCAGCTAAGTTTTGCTCGGGGTCTTGTTTGCGTCCATTAAGTTAATTGCTGCTTCTTCAACAGCCAAAAAAACCATTTTTTGTAAGGTCCGCCACCTGTAGCATAACTTTCCACTTTATTATGAGCGAACTTTTTTTTCTATTCAAATTTAAAGTCGGCCCACACCTTTATCCAACCCTCTCAAGTAGGTAAGTCTTTTGCCAAATAAGGTTTTTGTTCTATTATTTCTAATAATTTGGCAAATTGTGATGCAGTTGTGATTTCTACGCTAAAATTCACATCAACCATAATAAAAATAAAATCAAAAATTTGATAAATTAGACTCAAGTACTTTTACTACTCTGGGACATGCCTGATTAATTATATTTTTTGTAAATTTACATTTTACTTTCTTCCATTAAACTTATTTTTATTTAATTTAAATATGTCGTTAGCGAATTATTTAAGGGCGGTTTACATTATACTACAAGTAATACGACATGTCAAATTTTTGTGTAGAAGAGTACAAGTAGTATCGTCTAAACATAATATGTAATGAAACTGTCCGACATTGAGAGAAAATACGGATGGAAATTTGACAGTCTTACGGCTCTCTTTCTGCTTTGAAATTTTTCAAAAACTATTCTACTTCATTAGATCAGGGTTGTGTTTTTCTTATTAATGCTAACTTTTCAAAGGCAAAACTCGTCAAAATAGCAGAAAACCGCTGAATATTGTGCAAAATAGATCCAGTTGGCATCACAAATAAGTTTGTAAACAATAAAAAACTTTTGGCAAAAGAACGTGAAATTTTTTTAATTTTGTTTTAGTTGTTGGTTTCCAGTTTTTTTTTTATTATGGCAATGGCTAGTACAACACCAAGAACATTTTCCTTGTTACTTATTTTTAAATTTGCCATATTTTTCACAAGTACGCGCACTATTTACTTGTTTTCACTTGTTTTTATTGTTTTACAAAAGCTGTTTCAATTTTACTTCATTTTATTCAACACCAATGGTGTAAACGTAAGATTATACGATTTTTAATATACGATTTTTAATCTCTATTTTTTCATACGGATTGATTTTCATTTTATTTTCTCTTAGATTTTACGTACGTAAAGTCTTACTGTCTAAACTGCCCTTTAACGACAACTTTATGTGCTTTTGACAGACAAATACGACAAACACGATCGGATTTTAATGACATTTTTGTAATAGATTTTGCAAAGTGACGTATTCATTGACGTTTTACGTCATTTACGGTATCATTTTTTAAAAACGCCTAACTTTCGTTGCAAAAACGCCGAACACAATAAGGTTGAATATTACACAAAAGTACGGGAACACAAAAACCAAATTTTTACACAAAATAAAAAGTCAAAGTGTTTTGGCAGTTTTGATCAAATAATTAAAATTTTTGGTTGTTTTGAATAAATTTTTGCTTTGTACATTTACATTGTAATTTATCTGTAGGAAATAAAAACTAACTAAAAATAAAACAAAGGCACTTTTTTAATAAAAATCTTTTATATCAATATATGTACATATGTATATGTATATACATATGTATGTAGCTATTCTACACTTTTTTAAAAATTTTATTCTTGATTTTTTTTCTATTGTGTATGTTTTATAGCTGTTTGACAATTTACACAATTTGCCCGAAGAAAAACTTTGGGCTGTTTTGTGCAAGAAGAGGAAGAATTTTATCTCTCAAAACCGCTCTCATTAACCCAAATTTAAAGTACGGGAACGCTTTTCGTGCAAAGTTGAGTAAAGAAACACACGTATTATTTTTTTTGAAACTTCGTTTCTGTATTCTTGTACAAGTTCCTTACTTGGAGTCGAGTCTTCTATTTCGCTATCTAACAAGTTTAGAGCTGATAGGATGTAATCACAAGTTGCTACTTTTAACCCGTTAGTTACTTTATTTTCATTAAACCCAGTTTAGAAAAAATTCTTTCCGCACATGCGCTGTTGTGAGGTAAAGTTAAAACTTGCTCGGTCCATTTGTATAAATTTAGATACAAAGGTTCGTTTAAAGAATTTTTTAAACTACCTACTGTACGCCAAAAACTCTCAGCATCATTAATTTCAAAAATGTGCTCATATGATTTATCCTTAGTTTTACTTTCCAATAATTTGTATTCGCATATAAAGGTCTCAGGTTCACTTATGACATAATTAAATTCTGAAATGAGATCAATATAGTTAACATCTTCGTTAGAGGTAAAAAATTTTTGTTTCATTAATTATCTTCAACAATATTTCGTCACAAAGTTTTTGGTAAAACTTTAAAATATTTTGTTTAATCGCAACGCAATCAATATTAATTATATTTTCAGCATGTACTGCAGTTTCAGCTTCATGGCCTATATAAATATTTACTTATATTTTCTAGCTTTGTGACCAATATATATTCTTTTTAAAAAAAATGTTGAAAAATTTGTTGTAAAATCTCCTTTGTATATGATATCAGAGATATTATTTGAGATGGCTCACTCTGAAAGCATTTGTTAAATTTATTCATAATACCAAAAATGTACACTAAAAATTTTAAACAAATGCAATTGGTAGACGAAAACTTATCTTGAATTGCACGAATTTTATCCAATGTTCTAAAATTTTATTTGCTACCGATTCGAACGAATGCCATCCGAAAGCCTTAAAAGCTTGTGCTCTGCAACTTCAAAAATGATCTGCAAGTCTTTAAAATCTACTTGCCTGTTTGAACTTCGAAAAAAGTTAAAAATGTACTTGGATAACTTCTCCACGTCTTCGGGTATGCATTTTAACGCCAAAATGTTTATAAGATTCACAGAGTGGCAAACACAGCCAAGATGAAACAAGTGGGGGCCTTTCTTTTTTAATAAACTGGACACTCCAACATTTCTTCCAACCATAGTGGAAGTGTTGTCTGTCGCTTTTTTTATTTTTTTGTTTTTTAAAAAAGGTGGAAAAGGTCGCACAACGCACATAGGGGTATTTTGCCAATCTAGCCGGACATTACTTTTTTTAGTTTATATTGGCTCTAAAAATGTACTGAGTGCTCCTAGATTAACGAAACTTTTCAGAAAAATCTGTCTGGTCATAGGCTGCCAAAGCTAGAAAATAGGAAAAATCGGACCAAGGAGAAAAAAGTTCCCCCTGGAAGAACTAATCCTACCTCTGAAAAATGCAAGTTTTTTTTTAATTTTCCCGTCATTTTGTTTACCAATTACAACTTTTAAGGTCAAATAATGTTCAAAAACTTAAAGTTGGACTCAAGAGATTCTTAAATGACATTTTTAGCCCCGCCCCTTTTGTGGGCGGTTAAATAAAATATTATTTGAAAAAATAATGCAATTATTCAAAGAAATAGATTTTATACTTCTTAAAACCAAAAAAAATTTATTTTTATGGGCAGGGGGAGGTATTCCTCCAATCCCACCCCCAAAACGTCCCTGTGCAAAAAAAAAATTTTATTTTATTTTTTTTGCCAATTTCCTAAAAATATTCATTTTTAAGCATTCCAATGCCTAACCAATCCCCGCCTCCCAAGAATATTATTAATTTTTTTTTTGTAATTTGTTACTTAATAGTACATATTTTATTTATCGGAAAATAATTAATTTATTCATAGTAATAACTTATTTATGATTGTAACGATAAATTTTATTTAAAATTATAACAATAAATTTATTTAGAACAACTTCTCCTTTGCACTAAGATGATGATGAGTGCCATGGTTCTTCTTCGTCTGATTCTTCAAAGACCTCTTCCGAAGTACAGGTGGAAGCATGAAAGAAATTGCTTCTTTCGTAAAAGGAGTGGGTCTAGTAAAGAGTGGGTCAGAACTTAGCAAAAGCCTATGAATAATATCTATGTTACACTGAACCCTTTAAAACTTTCTAGCAAAATTCTGCCTGTAAATCCGGAAATATTTGTTTCGTGCCTCAGCCGGAAATGTCTGTTTAGTGCCTCAGACGCTTCTTCTGATAACAGCCCAATAGGCAACAATGCCTCATTCATAACAGTTGCACCATGTATTCAAATCTTGTTCATTGTAGGTGTCATAGGATGCCTCTCATTTAGAGAAAAGTAAAGTTTTGCAGTATCTAAGCAATAATTGACAAACTCGTGCATTTGGATTTTGTGACCACTTTATATTACTTCAATAATAATCTTGATTCGGTATATGAAATCAAACTCAATTCCAGTTATTTCTGCAGCTAATTCAGTATTGGAAAAAAAATCTTCTGCTTGTGTTACCATCGTTGGTGTTTCCAAATCCAGCTTTCGGTACACCCACTATTAGCCCTTATTCACTTCAAAATTTTTCTTGGATATTTTTTTCCTCGCGTTAACAATGGCTTTGTCCGCATTAGATTTTATTTGCCATTTTTTCACTGTCAGTTTATATGACAGGTGTAATATGCTCTCAAATAGGCGAATTCTGACGTGTAAAGTAGATAGTCCGAAAGAAAGGGCATCTACGTCTATATCTCTTTTGATATTTAAATTGTTTTTTGCACAGGTAATAACAGTGTTAGATGTAGTGATTTAAATCAAAAACATCTACCTTCAGTTATTAAAAACCAAAACATTTTATGAATATAAAAAGGTTTCTTACTCGTATTTACCTATCCAAGATAAGAAAAAACAGAAAAAGATGTAATTTTTAAAAAATCGCCATAAAAAATGGCGCAAATATGCGCAAGGTTTTTTTTTTTACAGTATAAAAGTAGAGATTGAAAATTTAATAGTGATATATAACATTTTTAGGATCGCGATGGAGATCACTCATTAAAAGCTTTTCACTTTTTTTTTGACAAAAAATTTCACAAAAAAAAACTTTTTTTAATTTTGAGCGAAATTTTTTATCATTAAAATTTAAAAAAAAATCTGAAAACTAACATAAGTAGCTACTAATAAACTCTTTCACAGAAAAAAAAATCAATACAAAATCTTTATTCGTTTATATATTGCAAACCTCTCAAAATCGTTTAAAGTCATTAAAAAGGGTATGCGATTTACTCAACTTTCCTGATTTTAACAGTGTCCCAAAACGAAAAATCTCAAGCAAAAGCCTTGAAAATTAACTATACGATGCTGTCGAGCTGCGTACTTAAATTTTTACATTTCTCAAATTTTTTGCCTAATGTCCGGCTAGATTGGCAAAATACCCGTCTGTGCAACGGTAGGAAAAGTGGCATAATTATATGAGTGTGAAAAAGTCGCACATTAAGTCGCAGTCTACCAAAAAGGTTGCAAATCGCGATTTTAGTCGCACAACGGTAACACTGCACAGACCAGTTGTACAACCAGGAATGCCAACTTTTCAAAGAGCAAACGCGTCGACCAAGCAGTCAAAAAGAGCTAAAAAGTGATAATTTGAAAATATATTTTTTCAGTCTTTTTAATTGTTATTTGTACTTAAAGGGTACATTTTTTACATTTACAAAAAGTTCACTAAGGATTTTAAAAAATATAAATTAAATTTTCCCAATTTTTCTTTAATATTATCACCTAATTTGTAATTTAATTAATTCTTTTTTTAGAGAGAATGAAAAGGAACTTAAGATTGACTATAAATTTCAAAGTATGCAATACATAAATAGTTCGATTAATAATAATTAAAATTTTCAAAATATAAAAATATTTTCATAGGTATATATTTATATTATAATCACCCCTGTTCTGTAAACCGAATCCGAATTTTTTGATTATGTCACGTGATTTGCACGTGATTTTATGTTATTGACTTTTGAATTATATACACTGCTTAACAGCGAAAATGTTTAAACTTTCTGTAGCATTTTGCTAGATGTTAGGGATGCTGGACACGATTTTTTTTCATTTCGGTTATTGGTATTGGTATATTACTTTTTAATAATGTAATATACCTTGAAAAAAAAAATGCTATAATAAAAAAGAAGACACTAGGATTTAAATTTACCATCAAATCAATACACTAACAAAACACAAAATGAAATATACATATAAATAAAGGATTTTATAGAAAAAATAAATACTAGTGTTTTATTTTTTATTACATCATTTTTATACGATATACACCCATTGTGTCTTAAATTTTTTTAAATCAAATATGAAAATTATAAAACTATACAGTTTTTTTATTATTTGTGATAAAAAACATCTTCTGAAACATAACAAATTTTTTTAAATCCTTACAAAATTTTTTCAAATTTAAATTCGATCCCCTAAAACAGTATTTTTATTATTAATTATTATTATTTTCTTCTTCTGGCTATAAATATATTTGTTTTTCTTAAAATCCGTGGCAAAAATACAAAATTTGATGACAAAATTTTGTGAACTGAATAAAAACATCGTATAGAGAACTGCTTACTGATCACAATTCAAAAACGTTTTCCTTAATTGCAAAAAAATTATAGTTTATGGGAGCTGCTCAAAGTCGACAATTTTTTAGAAAGCAAAAAAAAGGGTGATCTTGAAAAAATAAATGCACTTTAGAATTACAGTGTCAGAAACATGGCCGTTTGATTACGACTTTTTTGGTATTTTTTTAAGGTATGTTTGTTTTTTATTAAAAGAAGTAGTAAAATGTTTAGCAGATGCCCTACTTTTTCGGCAGTAGCCGCTTTTTAGACACCCTATATTTAGGTCATTTTTACAAATAAAATAGAGTATATCTAAAAATGGTCTCGCCCATATTTTCTGAGCATATTTGCTACATAATACTTAAAATAATTTAACTAAGTTTGGCCGCCGCACAGTGGCTGAAAATCGTTTTTCGTTGGCCAAAATTCTGTAACTTTTGAACCGATCAAAATATTGAAATAATTTTTTTTTAATGGATAGATATTTAGCTCAGCTTGATTCAGTTTTAATTACATTAAAATTGATTGAGGACTTTTTAAGGAATTCGAGGTCAAAGTTGAACATTTTAATTTTGTGATGAAATCTAAGACGATATAGCTATGTCCGTCTGTCCATACGTCCGTCTGTCCATCCGGCCGTCCGTCCATTCGCCTGTCTGTATGAACACGATTCAGTCTAAACGAAAAGAGCTAGACCCTTGAAATTTGGTACACATATATCTTGAAGGATAGGGCAGGCTAAGTTCGTAAATGGGCCAAATCGGACCAGGGGAAAAAAATTCCCTTAAGAAGAACTAAACCAACCCCTGAAAAACTACACATTTTTACAAGTTTTTTTTGTAAATTTGTTAAGCAAATGAAACATTTTTATGTCAAAGAAGGTTCAAGGTCTTTACCCTGGAGCCAGAAAATCATAAAAATTTATTTTTGGACCCCGCCCCCTTTTTGTGGGCGTTTATATAGCATATTATATGAAAAACAGTGTCAATAATTAACAAATTGTATTACCTAAGCCTAGATTGCATAAAAAATTAATTTTTAAGCTTTCATGACGAATGGAAAATGTACTCGGATCTTCTGCGCTACCTTCACCTCACCCCCCCTCCCCCCCCCCCCAAAAAAAAAATTTTTTTTTTTGGTTAAGCAACAAGAAAATATTATTTTTATTCATTTGACTTAAATATTAATTGCAAATATTCTATATTTTGTTCTGTGCTATTTCTGTTCTTTAGTAGTTTTTTGGCTTCTTCATCTAAATCCTGATGGTCCACTTTCCATTGATTTCGAATACTGGATATGAAGGGATCTGACGTTGCCAATAATATATTAAATAGATCTTCATTTGTTGAATTCCGTGAAATTTTCTAGTATTGTGCTCTCTATAAAATATGTAATCCTTGTTCCTTTTTTCATGAGCCTCCTCTGATAGATCTCCAAGTGGCACCAAATGATATTTAATGACATCTTCACCATGATAAAGGATTTTGTGAACTGTTGCAGACATATTTCTCCATGGGTAGTTAGTTGTATATATTTTTGCAGTTTCCTTAGTATAATCTCCAAATTTTCTACAGTCAATTCAATTCCTTCATTGCACGCAAGTACTTCTAGTATTATTTTAAATCTGAAAATAAGGTTGAAATCCACTCCTGTTATTTCAGATGCTGTTTCTGGATCTGAAAAGAATCTTCTTGCGGTATTTCCATCATTTGTATTGCCTGACCCTTGTTTTGGCTGATCTATAGTCAGTCCACGTTTGCGATATTCATCTTGAACATGTTTCTTTTTTGAACTTCTTAACTCTTTGTTGGTCACGTTGTTTCTTATTGATCCTGAAGACCCGAAATCCAAATCATAACTGATTTTTAGTATGTGTTCCATAAGTCGTATTCTTGCGTGTAGTGGTGATAATCCAAATTCATATGCATCGGTATTATCTAATGATTTTGCTGGGACTTGGTTTAATTGGGTTGATGTTGCTTGGCATATAATGCAGCTGGATGCAGCCTTCGTGTTAGTCAAAGCCTGACCCACTTTTCCATCTATCATTGTCAGGACTAACTGGTAGCTTACTTCAATTTGCTGCCCATCTAACTGTAATTGTAATGGCTGTAATGCTGTAATTTGGGCCTTGATATCACTAATTTCTTTATTAATAACATCATTTGTTTCTTTTTTGAATTGAAATTTGATTGGCCTGCAGTATTTCGTAGAAGATGGTGTCTCATTTTTCCAAATATCCATTGTTTGCGTTGTACTAGTCGAAGGCTCTGAATCTTCCAAAATCTTTTTCAATCGCAATGGTACAAATGATACCATGAACATATCTGAGTCAGAAATATTTTCACATACAGCTTGTTTATATTGTTTTTGTCCCGAAGAACCATCACATCCCCATTTACAAAAAATAATTAACTTTGTGTTTCCATATTTCTTCAACTCATTTCCTGTTATTGATTGAAGCAAGCGTGCGGCTGTGTGATCAAGTAGAGATTGTAGTTGTACCTCTGCCGAAATTGGTGTGATTGTAATAGTGTCCTTTGATGGCAAACAGTCCATTTTAGCAGCGGTTATGTGATGATATGCTGGATATATATTTGAGCCTTTTTCAATCGCACGCTGTCTGAGTTTAATATATTGCTGTTTTGTTAATTTCAAATCCAGAAATAATGCTAATGCCTCCTCATTTGTGTACTGTATTGCATCACTCGGAGTTGGTATACTTTTAAGAATCCGTTTTGTTCTCGGTGGACTAGCTTTAACAACTTTTTCAATGATATCCACTTTTGTAAATTGGTTCTGTGATCGTAATTGATGTAGGAAAGATTCGTTTATATTTGTAGAACCAAAGGCATCGTTAATATCTTTAAGCTTCCGCCTCTTAGATCTATCGCTGCAATTGTCCACTAATGATTTGCGTGGTCTTCCAGCCTTATCTTGCTTTGCTGTTTCTGCAGCGACAGTAAGTTGACCTTCTAACCACTTTGCACTTTTTATATAAAATTTTTGTTTACTGTACATAACTTCTTTGTAGCGTTTTTTTAGTGCTTTGACGAAATTATATAATTGCTCTTGCATTTCGGTGCTACACGAATTTAAGTTTAATTTTATTTTAACGTAACTAAGAACATCTTCCTGATTTTTGTTTCTAAAATACACTTCGGCCAGTTCTTTATAACTGAAGCTCTCCATTTTCTTTTGAATATTTTTATTTTCGTTTGTTATGTTTTATCCGTACACTTAAAGGATTAAGTTATTACTGAGTAATCCCTTAACGAATCCTTACTTTTATAAATTTTTAGATACATGTTCTTCACACACTGATCTTTAATTTCATAGCAGGTAGCGCTTAAATTGAACAAAACTGCACTCATGCGTCAATATGGGGTTGTTTTTTAACTTTAGTGGTTTAATGTCGCTATTATTGTTATAAAATTGTTTATGACTTTGGTTGACCCTAACATTTGATAACAGGTAAATTTAGAAAGAGATCATATGCTTCCTGTAGAGCCCATTGTGATAATTTTATTACTTATTTTTTGCTGATCAAAACAAAGCCATTAAACCCTTTCGAAGGTATTATATTTATTTTTTTTAGTTATACGTAGCCTAAACTAAAAAAATAAACTTTTAGGCAAAAAAGTGAAAATTTAATACACCATTGTATATGAATTTTTTTCGAGTAATTTCATTAAAATGAAAAAAGTGTTCTACAGGCGGCTCGTGGCGGGTGCAAAAGTATATATAGCCTTAAAGAGGACACTTTCACCTTTCTCGTGGTTGTATACGTTTCTTGTTCCCTTTTATTCCCTAGAAGTTCTATTCCACTAAAGGTTAAATTTGAGGAAAATATAGTAGTTTCATAAATATTTCATAACGCCCCTAATATTAAACGCTAGAGCTGTGTCTACTTACAACAACTAAAGACAATAATCCTACCAACATTATAAAAAAACCGCAAAACACTTTTTTCTGAAATTAAAAAAGTTGAGTTTGACAGCATGCCACGCCCACAATTATCAATATTTTAACATAATTTTTTGGCTACCTTTAAAAATCGGTGACAAAAAAAAATTTACTTTTGGTCAACGAAAAACGATTTTCAGCAATTGTGCGCCGCAAGTTGCCGCTGTAGTTGAAATAAGAAGAAAACTGTTACAATCTCATAATGAAAACAAGAAACATTTTTTTCTCATTTTTAAAGTACGTAACAAAGATGTGTGTAAAATGCGAAAAGAAATAAAAAAGAGATTCCAAATTTTTTTTCACTGCAGCAATTTTAGTGTAAAATAAAGTTACTTGTTGCATATTTTTATGGCTTATCGTTAAATAATAAACAATATTTTGCTCTGCCAATCAGGTAGGCATAACTATTGCAATTTTTTATTTATTTCAATTTAAAAACACCTGTTATAAAAGTAGAAAGGTAGTTTTAAGACTTTTTTATACTGTATAAAATATAAACTCCAGGTATATGTATATTCCAGTTAATTTTTGTTTTTGGTCAAATTAGGTAGTGTAAACCCTTTTTATACCCTTCACCACAGGTGGAAAGGGTATATATAAGTTTGTCATTCCGTGTGTAATTTCTACAATATTCATTTCCGACCCCATAAAGTATATATATTCTGGATCCTTAAACATAGATAAGTTGATTAAGCGATCTCCGTCTGTCCGTCTGTCCGTGTTAGTGTGGTAATGTCATTTGCCAAGGCACCAGAAGAGATACAAAAAATTTAAGCACACCAATCTGTCAGGCATAGTTTCGAAAATTTTGGTATTGCAATTCAGCTACATCGGATCATTCCTTTGGAGGCTACGGGCCAAAAACCACGCCCACCTATATTTTTCGGCTTTAATGATTCTGTTTTGCCTTTTTTTGTCAAATAAATATTAGACTGCGGCAGGTAGATCGCAAGGAGTGCATACAGATCTCGGGGGATCAATAACCCCCATGAATTTTTTAATTTTTTTTCAAAAATATTTTCCACGCCCACCTATATTTTTTTTAAATTTTTTTCGGCTTTAAAGATTCTGTTTTGCTTTTTTTTTTAGACTGCGGCAGGTAGATCGCAAGGAAGGCATAAAGATCTCGGGGGATCAATAACCCCCTGCGAGGGGCGTTTTTTGTTTGTTTTTAGATTGGTAGGGTTTTTCTGCTTTGATTTGTATTAGAGACCTTAATAGAAAGCAATACGCATAGAGGTAGCCAATGGACCCACAGGGTACCCACTGATAAATAGGAGCAGTTAAAAGGACCCCCCATGTGTCAATATGAAGAAATTTTTTTGTAAGGATATCTTTTTGCTTTAGTCTGACCATTCTAACTTAATATAGATTGCATAAAGGTCCTAAATTTAACAAAAAAAATTTCAATAAAATTTAAAAAATTAAAAAAAAAAATACAAGAAAAAAATTTTACAAAAAAATTTACAAAACATTTTCAAAAAGATATTTTACAGAAAAATAAGCAAAAAAATTTTTTTTTAAATTTTCCAAAAAATTTTCGAATAAAATTTTACAAACAATTTTTAAAAAATTATTTTTACAAAAAATTTTTACACACAATTTTCGAAAAAATAAAACAAAAATTTCAATATTTCTTTGAAAATGAAAATCATGACTGTAACATTACATATAAATAATATTAAGAATATACATATGTAAGTATGTGTGTATATAGAGTAACATATTTTTATACCCTTCACCACAGGTGGAAAGGGTATATATAAGTTTGTCATTCCGTGTGTAATTTCTACAATATTCATTTCCGACCCCATAAAGTATATATATTCTGGATCCTTATACATAGAGAAGTTGATTAAGCGATGTCCGTCTGTCCGTCTGTCCGTCTATCCGTCTGTCCGTCTGTCCGTTTGTCCGTGTTAGTGTGGTAATGTCATTTGCCAAGGCACCAGAAGAGATACAAAAAATTTAAGCACACCAATCTGTCAGGCATAGTTTCGAAAATTTTGGTATTGCAATTCAGCAACATCGGATCATTCCTTTGGAGGCTACGGGCCAAAAATCACGCCCACCTATATTTTTTTCATGTTTTTTCAGGTTTTTTTTTTATTTTTTTTTCAGCTTTAATGATTCTGTTTTGCCTTTTTTCTCAAATAAATATTAGACTGCGACAGGTAGATCGCAAAGAGTGCATACAGATCTCGGGGGATCAATAACCCCCTGCGAGGGGCGATTTTTGTTTGTTTTTAGATTGGTAGGGTTTTTCCGCTTTGATTTGTATTAGTGACCTTAATAGAAAGCAATACACGTAGAGGTAGCCAATGGACCCACAGGGTACCCACTGATAAATAGGAGCAGTTAAAAGGACCCCCCATGTGTCAATATGAGGAAATTTTTTTTTTGTAAGGATTTTTTTTTTGCTTTAGTCTGACCATTCTAACTCAATATAGACTGCAGAAAGGTCCTAAATTTAACAAAAAAAATTTTTTTAAAAATTTAAAAAAAAAAATTTTTTAAAAAATTTCCAAAAAAAAATTTTTACAAAAAAATTTACAAAACATTTTCAAAAATATATTTTACAGAAAAATATTAAAAATTTTTTTTTTTTAAAAATTTTCCAAAAAATTTTCGAACAAAATTTTACAAAAAATTTTTAAAAAATTATTTTTACAAAAAATTTTTACACACAATTTTAGAAATATTAAAACAAAAATTTCAATATTTCTTTGAAAATGAAAATCATGATTGTAACATAACATATAATTAATATTAAGATTATACATATGTATGTATGTGTGTATATAGAGTAACATATTTTTATACCCCTCACCACAGGTGGAAAGGGTATATATAAGTTTGTCATTCCGTGTGTAATTTCTACAATATTCATTTCCGACCCCATAAAGTATATATATTCTGGATCCTTATACATAGAGAAGTTGATTAAGCGATGTCCGTCTGTCCGTCTGTCCGTCTATCCGTCTGTCCGTCTGTCCGTGTTAGTGTGGTAATGTCATTTGCCAAGGCACCAGAAGAGATACAAAAAATTTAAGCACACCAATCTGTCAGGCATAGTTTCGAAAATTTTGGTATTGCAATTCAGCAACATCGGATCATTCCTTTGGAGGCTACGGGCCAAAAACCACGCCCACCTATATTTTTTTCATGTTTTTTCAGGTTTTTTTTTAAATTTTTTTCAGCTTTAATGATTCTGTTTTGCCTTTTTTCTCAAATAAATATTAGACTGCGACAGGTAGATCGCAAAGAGTGCATACAGATCTCGGGGGATCAATAACCCCCTGCGAGGGGCGATTTTTGTTTGTTTTTAGATTGGTAGGGTTTTTCCGCTTTGATTTGTATTAGTAACCTTAATAGAAAGCAATACACATAGAGGTAGCCAATGGACCCACAGGGTACCCACTGATAAATAGGAGCAGTTAAAAGGACCCCCCATATGTCAATATGAGGAAATTTTTTTTTTGGAAGGATTTTTTTTTTGCTTTAGTCTGACCATTCTAACTCAATATAGACTGCAGAAAGGTCCTAAATTTAACAAAAAAAATTTTTTTAAAAATTTAAAAAAAAATTATACCCTTCACCACAGGTGGAAAGGTATATATAAGTTTGTCATTCCGTGTGTAATTTCTACAATATTCATTTCCGACCCCATAAAGTATATATATTCTGGATCCTTATACATAGAGAAGTTGATTAAGCGATGTCCGTCTGTCCGTCTATCCGTCTGTCCGTCTGTCCGTGTTAGTGTGGTAATGTCATTTACCAAGGCACCAGAAGAGATACAAAAAATTTAAGCACACCAATCTGTCAGGCATAGTTTCGAAAATTTTGGTATTGCAATTCAGCAACATCGGATCATTCCTTTGGAGGCTACGGGCCAAAAACCACGCCCACCTATATTTTTTTCATGTTTTTTCAGGTTTTTTTTTAATTTTTTTCAGCTTTAATGATTCTGTTTTGCCTTTTTTTCTCAAATAAATATTAGACTGCGACAGGTAGATCGCAAAGAGTGCATACAGATCTCGGGGGATCAATAACCCCCTGCGAGGGGCGATTTTTGTTTGTTTTTAGATTGGTAGGGTTTTTCCGCTTTGATTTGTATTAGTGACCTTAATAGAAAGCAATACACATAGAGGTAGCCAATGGACCCACAGGGTACCCACTGATAAATAGGAGCAGTTAAAAGGACCCCCCATGTGTCAATATGAGGAAATTTTTTTTTGTAAGGATTTTTTTTTTGTTTTAGTCTGACCATTCTAACTCAATATAGACTGCAGAAAGGTCCTAAATTTAACAAAAAAAAATTTTTAAAAAATTTACAAAAAAAAATTTTTACAAAAAAATTTACAAAACTGTTTCAAAAATATATTTTACAGAAAAATATTAAAAAATTTTTTTTTTTAAAAATTTTCCAAAAAATTTCGAACAAAATTTTACAAAAAATTTTTAAAAAATTATTTTTACAAAAAATTTTTACACACAATTTTAGAAATATTAAAACAAAAATTTCAATATTTCTTTGAAAATGAAAATCATGATTGTAACATAACATATAATTAATATTAAGATTATACATATGTATGTATGTGTGTATATAGAGTAACATATTTTTATACCCTTCACCACAGGTGGAAAGGGTATATATAAGTTTGTCATTCCGTGTGTAATTTCTACAATATTCATTTCCGACCCCATAAAGTATATATATTCTGGATCCTTATACATAGAGAAGTTGATTAAGCGATGTCCGTCTGTCCGTCTGTCCGTCTATCCGTCTGTCCGTATGTCCGTGTTAGTGTGGTAATGTCATTTGCCAAGGCACCAGAAGAGATACAAAAAATTTAAGCACACCAATCTGTCAGGCATAGTTTCGAAAATTTTGGTATTGCAATTCAGCCACATCGGATCATTCCTTTGGAGGCTACGGGCCAAAAACCACGCCCACCTATATTTTTTTCATGTTTTTTCAGGTTTTTTTTTAATTTTTTTCAGCTTTAATGATTCTGTTTTGCCTTTTTTCTCAACTAAATATTAGACTGCGACAGGTAGATCGCAAAGAGTGCATACAGATCTCGGGGGATCAATAACCTCCTGCGAGGGGCGATTTTTGTTTGTTTTTAGATTGGTAGGGTTTTTCCGCTTTGATTTGTATTAGTGACCTTAATAGAAAACAATATACATAGAGGTAGCCAATGGACCCACAGGGTACCCACTGATAAATAGGAGCAGTTAAAAGGACCCCCCATGTGTCAATATGAGGAAATTTTTTTTTGTAAGGATTTTTTTTTTGCTTTAGTCTGACCATTCTAACTCAATATAGACTGCAGAAAGGTCCTAAATTTAACAAAAAAAATTTTTTTAAAAATTTAAAAAAAAAAAATTTAAAAAATTTCCAAAAAAAAATTTTTACAAAAAAATTTACAAAACATTTTCAAAAATATATTTTACAGAAAAATATTAAAAAAATTTTTTTTTTAAAAAATTTTCCAAAAAATTTTCGAACAAAATTTTACAAAAAATTTTTAAAAAATTATTTTTACAAAAAATTTTTACACACAATTTTAGAAATATTAAAACAAAAATTTCAATATTTCTTTGAAAATGAAAATCATGATTGTAACATAACATATAATTAATATTAAGATTATACATATGTATGTATGTGTGTATATAGAGTAACATATTTTTTTTAAATGCGTTTGATTTTTAAATAGATGATATCTCTGTTTTAAAACATCAGGATACCGACTACAAACTGTCAAAAATAAAATACACACGTTTATAGGTAAACGATTCTTTTGAAGCCAGCAAAGCTACATGGCTACACGACCACCGTTGTGGCTATCGTCAACTTAGGCTAATTTGTATTTTATTCAACAAAAGAAAATGTCACAAAATTGTAAATTACAAATTCATATACAAACAAAAAGTATTGCAGGAAATATTTAAAAGTTTTTGAAAAAGTTTTTTAATTTTATAAAAGCAAAATAAGTATTTTTATAACAATGTCAGAGTTTACGATGTAGCTGTCGGCTTCAATATCATTAAGTAGCTGACAACACGGCGACAATTGTAGCAAACGGAATTTGTTTTCATTTGTCTTCTATTTCTTTACAATATGGATAATGCTGTACATGTCTGTATAAATAAAATCACCGTGGTGAAGGGTATAGAAGATTCGGCACGGCCGAATATAGCACTTTTACTTCTTTTAAATGCGTTTGATTTTTTTAAATGCGTTTGATTTTTAAATAGATGATGTCTCTGTTTTAAAACCTAGGTGCATTAAACACATAGACATCATCAGGATACCGACTACAAACTGTCAAAAATAAAACGATTATTTTGAAGTCAGCAAAGCTACATGGCTACACGGCCACCGTTGTGGCTATCGTCAACTTAGGCTAATTTGTATTTTATTCAACAGAAGAAAATGTCACAAAATTGTAAATTACAAATTCATATTCAAACAAAAAGTATTGGAGGAAGTATTTATAATTTTTTGAAAAAGTTATTTTATTTTATAAAAGCAAAATAAGTATTTCTACAACAATGTCAGAGTTTACGATGTAGCTGTCGCCTTCAATATCATTAAGTAGCTGACAACACGGTGACAATTGTAGCAAACGGAATTTGTCTTCTATTTCTTTAACTCATGAATAATGATTTTTTCTCATACGACTTTATTTAAGTAAAGAGTCAACAATATGGATAATGCTGTACTTGTTTTAAATGCGTTTGATTTTTATTTTAAATGCGTTTGATTTTTAAATAGATGATATCTCTGTTTTAAAACCTAGGTGCATTAAACACATAGACATCATCAGTATACCGACTACAAACTGTCAAAAATAAAATACACACGTTTATAGGTAAACGATTATTTTGAAGCCAGCAAAGCTACATGGCTACACGACCACCGTTGTGGCTGTCGTCAACTTAGGCTAATTTGTATTTTATTTAACAAAAGAAAATGTCACAAAATTGTAAATTACAAATTCATATACAAACAAAAAGTATTGGAGGAAATATTTAAAAGTTTTTGAAAAAGTTTTTTAATTTTATAAAAGCAAAATAAGTATTTTTACAACAATGTCAGAGTTTACGATGTAGCTGTCGGCTTCAATATCATTAAGTAGCTGACAACACGGCGACAATTGTAGCAAACGGAATTTGTTTTCATTTGTCTTCTATTTCTTTACAATATGGATAATGCTGTACATGTCTGTATAAATAAAATCACCGTGGTGAAGGGTATAGAAGATTCGGCACGGCCGAATATAGCACTTTTACTTGTTTTAAGTGGGTTTGATTTTTTTAAATGCGTTTGATTTTTAAATAGATGATATCTCTGTTTTAAAACCTAGGTCCATTAAACACATAGACATCATCAGGATACCGACTATAAACTGTCAAAAATAAAATACACACGTTTATAGGTAAACGATTATTTTGAAGCCATCAAAGCTACATGGCTACACGACCACCGTTGTGGCTGTCGTCAACCTAGGCTAATTTCTATTTTATTCAACAAAAGAAAATGTCACAAAATTATAAATTCATATACAAACAAAAAGTTTTGGAGGAAATATTTTTAAGTTTTTGAAAAAGTTATTTAATTTTATAAAAGCAAAATAAGTATTTCTACAACAATGTCAGAGTTTACGATGTAGTTGTCGGCTTCAATATCATTAAGTAGCTGACAACACGGTGACAATTGTAGCAAACGAAATTTGTTTTCATTTGTCTTCTATTTATTTAACTCATGAATAATCATTTTTTCTCATACGACTTTATTTAAGTAAAGAGTCAACAATATGGATAATGTCTGTATAAATAAAATCACCGTGGTGAAGGGTATAGAAGATTCGGCACGGCCGAATATAGCACTTTTACTTGTTTTTAATTAAGTTAAACCGCAATTGTATAATGTAGCCAGTTAAGTTTTTACTTTCTAAAACTAGTGATCAGTAACAGAACTTATAAAATTTTATTTTAAAGTGCTATAATGTCATTTACCAATTTAGAATTGTTTGAGTTATTCAGAAACTCAGATAATGAAAATGAATTTAAATTGGCTATTGTGGAAAAACTACACGATTTACCAGGATACCACGAAATGGATGTTCATAGCAAAATTCACTTCGTTTTCCTAACAATAAAAAAAATGGCTTGCCTCACACTAAATGGAGTTACAGCTTTTGAAAACATCGAATAACCGCATACATCCTCTGACAGCAAAAGAGGAAGAACTGCAAAAACTATAAACGAGTGTTCTGGGTACACAAGAAAACATAAACTTGAAAATGCCACAAATCGCATATTATAGAAGCATTATGTCTTAAGTTTGTGAAAGATAAAGATAAATCAAGGTCGAACTTTACAAAAGCTGTGGTGCTTGCAAGCCCAGTTCGACTGCAGAGAATCAAAGGGAGTATTCCTACTCCACCAAATGCTTTACCCGCAAAGTATAATATGGAAGAAGCCTTAGCGTTGTTTATGGAATTGGGATTGTCAAAGGAAAAATATTCTATTTTACGAAATGTGAATATTCTTCCTGGATACAAAAAGATTACATCTGCCAAAAAAAGAAGCAGTGCCACCTAATGTAAAGGTTACTGAAGTATCGGTAGAGGTAAAACTGTAAGACTTAATGGATGATACAGCCAAACGCCTTATTCAAAGTTTGCCTGAAGAGGAAGCAGTATCACTTCCAGATATACTTAGATTGATAAATAAGTGGGGACGTGATGGATCATCCATCTACAAACAAACAATATCGACAAATGACACAACTATTACAGATACAAATATGTTTATGGCTTCAGTATTTCCTTTACGACTGAGAAGTGAAATCGCTCAGCATTGGAAAGTTGGTTGGCAGTTATCCTAAATGTTATAAACTCTAGAGAAATGGTAAATGGCCCAAAGTTTAATGATTATGCATCAAAAACTTCCCAACTTTTGGCTCAAATGTACCCTAAGAAGAAACTTACTCCTACGGTTCATAAGATTTTGGCTCATGGTAAAAGTTTAATTGAATATCAATGCTTACCGATTGGAGAGTTTTCAGGAATGCAAAAACAAAGACTAAAAAAAATTTCACGGATTAGACAGAATGCGGATCTTTTCTATATATATTGGCGGCCTCTTCAGACCTACTAATTTCACCACGAAGACATGTAAGATTTCGAAAGGATTTGGAAGAACATAATTATAGTTCCGAAGTCTATTAGATAACGCTCCCAATGTTAATGACTATTTCAAAGAGAACTAACTAATGAAAACCAATTATTCTAGCTAAATAAAATATATACTAAATAACATTATATCTATAGCATAAATATATTAATATTAAAAATAATTTGAAAATGTGTTTCTGTAATAGAAATAAAGTAATTTGATATTGGTTTAACATGTTACATTAAAGTATTTTTTATAAACTTTCGGATTTGAACAATGTGCATTGCAAAGCGCACCGGGTTAAACTAGTTACTTAATATAAATTTACTTAGATTTCAATATGTATATAAAAATATGTATTTACTAGTTACTTAATATAAATTTACTTAGATTTCAATATGTATATAAAAATATGTATTTGCGATACAAATAAAAAACTTATATTAAAAAAACATCTTAACATTTAACTGGAAAAATTATCCTATTTTAACCGAAATTTTTGGAGCTCTCTGTACCTCTAGCAGTATTTGTAAACATTATTTTGAATCCTAAAGTGTCCTCTGTCAATATCTTTTTTAATCTTCAAAATATCTTAATTATTTCAAAAGTTAAATTTTTTGCAACGAACGCAAACGGCTTACGCCAACATAAAAATGAACTCGAATACTTCCTTAAGAACCAACGGATTGATGTCATGCTGATTTTTGAGACACATTTAACAACAAATAGCTTTTTTAAAATCAATGGCTATATTTTATATGATACTAAGGACCCCCGTGGAAGATCATGTGGAGGCTCAGCAATACTTATTAAGGCCCGAATCAAACATTATTTACTGCGTGGTTTTTGTGAGGATTACCTTCAAGCAACTAATACCTGTTTTGAAGAATTTCATCAAAACTTCGTTATTTCTTCGATTCATTCACCTCCTAGATTTCAAATATCAGGGAGTCAATACAGTGACTTCTTTAAATCACTAGGTCCCTGTTTCATAGCATCAGGTGACTACAACGCTAAACATACGTTTTGGGGATCACGCCTAATAACTCCAAAAGGTCGTGTTTTGTTTGACACAATTTCAAAAAAGCGTTTGAATGTGATATCGAGTTGACAACCCACCTATTGGCCTACTGATCGTCAAAAAATACCTGATGTTATTGATTTTGGCGTGATTAAGGGTATTCCGACAGAAATGATTAAAGTTGAAGCGTCACTTGAATTATCCTCAGATCATTCACCCACTATCGTCTATATATGGTACGAAAAAAAAAAACATCATATCACCAACGACTAGCACAAGCATTAATTGGTTCAAATATAGAAAGTATCTTAGTACTAATTGTTCGGAAAACATCCCGCTAAGAATACCTGAAGATGTAGAGCGGACTCTTATTGATTTTGACCTAAGCCTCAAATTAGCTGCCTAACATTCAACAATAACACGACAACTAGCTAGATACAATCAAATTTATTCTGCAAATATCGAACGGCTCTTGGCTGAAAAAAAGATAAATTCGTAGAGAATGGTAATCACAGAGATCTCCTCAACTCAAAAGCAGACTTAAAGAATGCACGAATCGGCTAAGAGAGATGCTGGAATCTCGAAGAGTATCATCCCTGAAAAACTATTTGGGAGACCTAGACGCAACTCCTTAATCAGACCCTTCGTTATGGCGTGCTTGTAGAAACCTTAAAAGACCAGTCTTACGTAAGCCTCCGTTGTGAACTTGAGCTGGGCAAGGAGTGATACCGAAAAAGGAAATTGATTTGCTAAACATTTGAAAAAGGTTTTTACCCCAAATATATCGACTGATATAGTTTAGTTGCCAGTTGTCGAGGCTAGTGCTGTAGTACCGATAAGATTTGAATTTGATGATCTTGAAAAGGCAATAACGGATTTAAACACCAAAAAAGCCCCTGGCGTTGATAAAACCAGTAACAAGATGTTATTTGAGTTGCCCCGTGTAGCTCGCAGAATCGTTCTTTTTATTTTTAATGCCATTTTACGTCTTGAGTACCTTCCCACAGAGTGGAAGGTGTCCTTAGTTACATTCCTAAACCACACAAATATTGAATCATACATACGTATAAGCCTTTTATCAAATATGTCAAAGCTGTTTGAGAGGATGTTAATAACTAAGCTTAACCCTATTCTAAGCGACAAAGTATGTATTCCAAACCATCAATTCGGCTTCAGGAAAAAACAGTACTATCGAACAAACTCACAGATTAGTTAATGTTGTTAAGAGACCTTCTAGAAGGCGTCTTTACTCCTGCTTTTGGAGGCAGAAGGCCTTCTGTTTACATTCCGTTCGCATTCCAATCGCATGTCTTTTTTACACAGGTTGTCATTGCGGAGGAGGCTTTCCACTGTCGCTTCTGCCGGCAAGCGTTCCAGAAGGTCTTCCGAAAATAATCTGCTAAAAGGCCTTTAATTTAATGCCTTTTCGTAACAAAAAGTAGAAGAAAATTTCTGGGACAAGTTTTTTTATTGTTGTTTTAACTTTATTATTAATTTATTTTTATTTTTAATTGAAATATTAAAATTTTTGGGATTCGAACCGTCAACCTCCAGGCTGATAGACAGCGCACTATCAATCGGTCTATCGAAGCATCCGAATCGCGATCAGCAATGAAGTAGATAAAGGGTATTTCAATGTATTTTTGTGTTTTATACATGAGAAATCTAAAAATATAAAATTATGTTTTTACCATACCAAATCAAGACACTCTTCTCGAAAATTACAATAAAGCGCCGCGACTAACTAGTGGTGATAGAACGTTTTTTTTTAGAAATTTAATCAAAGAGAGTGAATATTTAACTACTCAAAAAATTACAAGCTTAATACGTGAGAGCGAGAACATTACTTCAGATGTAATAAAAAATTCGATAAGGGAGAGTGAAGAGAAGCACTTTGAATATATAAAAAACCTGATTAAAGAAAGTGAAGAAAAAATTCTCTGTGTTATTGAAGAAAAAATAAATGTTGTTAAAAATCAATTGAACTCTATTACTGAAAGAGTCGAACAACTAGATGCAAAGAGTTTGGAAATTCAAGAAATTAAGAAATAGATGGTAGAGTTAAAAAGAAATATTTATAAACAAGAAAATTCAGTCATTGCCAGTAGTATTCGAATTACTGGGATACCCTACTAAGAAAATGAAAATTTACAAGGCATTTTTAATAATATTTGTAATACTATAAAAATTCAACTTCCGAAAGCATTTATAGACTAAAAAAAAATTAATAAAAATCACAAAGCATATAATCCGAAAGAAGAAACCGTTGTCGTTAAACTACACTCCCCATTCGAAAAAAACTTTCTGTTAAAATCAGTTGCAAAATTTCGCAGAGAAAATCGGTCCAATCTAAGTCTCAGACATGCTGGATTTGACAGTGACATATACATTTACATAAATGAAGACTTAACCCCCAGAAACCACAAAATTTTTAAGGCTGCTTTACACATGAAGAAAACAAATAAAAATATTAAATCTGCTTTCACCTTACGTGGCCTTGTATATGTTAAAAAGACTGATAATGAAGACCCTGTTCTCCTGGAATCTATGGAAGTTCTTGAAAATCTTTTTCGTGAATGACAAAATTATGTTTTTGTACTATTTTTTAACTAAAAATCTTTTTATTTTCTTTTTAATTAAAATTAGTAAAAAATTAGTTTATAAAACTTTTCTTAAGTTAACTATTAATTTTTTCAACTCAAGAGATCGTAGTTTTCTTTATTTTTATTGCGAGGTGTTAAATTTTATTTCAAACAGTTACCATAACAAGCTCTTTAATTCACTTGATTCCAGAGATGGAAACTTAAACTTGGTTAGAATGCTAGCAAACCGTCATAATGCTTTAAGTGTATTTCATATCAATGAGCAGAGTTTGCTACCAAAGATTGACGAGTTCCGTTACCTTTTTGAAAATTCTGGCATTGATGCCATATGTGTTTCGGAAACATGGTTCAATACGAAATTGAGTGATGGTATACCTGGTGTTGAAGGCTACCGCCTCTTTAGGTGTGATAGATCCGGAAATGGAGGTGGTGTTGCAATTTATATAAAGAATCATATTTCACGTAAACTTGTAATGAATTCTTGTGAAGGTGATCAAATAGAATACATTTTTATAGAATTAATTTCTTACGATAGTAAAATTTTACTTGGATGCGTCTACAGACCGAATAAAAATATAAAATTAGGCAGTTTAATTGAGAAATTAGAAATTTTGTCTGTAAAATATTCTGATGTTATAATAGCAGGTGATTTTAACAGTAATTTGCTTGTAACAAATGAACTAAGTGATACCATGCTAACTTTTGGATTATCATCTGTTAATAACTCCAACCCCATGCATTATACAACTACCTCCTCGACATTGTTAGATTTATTTTTTGTCAGCAAATTACATAATGTATTGCTTTATTAGCAATTATCTGCAGCGTCTTTTTCGAAACATGATGCTATTTATGTTTATTGCTTTGCCTTAAAACTGTTCTTATTTTATTACACAATGCGACATACATAAACCTGCTTTATTGAAAGTTGGCATGCTATTGATCATGGTATAATAATACAGGTATATGCAAGGCGAATTCAGAAAAACTAAGCAACGTGTTTTTGCCCGACTGTGTCAAAATTATTTACTAAAATATAAGAAAAAATATTAATAACATGAGCTGTGTTCGCAAACACTTAAATGACTAATTATTTATTATAATAAAAATAATTAAACGTTATAGGTAATAAAAAATAACTGGTTTACTTTAAATAATTAAAATAAATTATAATTAAAAGGAAGCATTTTTCAAAAAAGTTGTAAATATACAATACTCTGTAAATAGATGAATAAAAAGATTTTAGATATTTTTTTAACATACGTAATGATATTTAATTTAAAAGTTAAAATTTATAAAGATCAATCTCCAATAATTTATTTTGATTAAGATTAAAATTGCTTCAGTTTTCAAAGTTATTCTGGTTGGTCACCTGTACAACTCATAATACAAAGATGTAGATATACCGGAACCCTGCAGATTTAGGAAGGACACCTAATTAAATATGCAGTACTTGTGAACTAAGTCTAACGAGCCTAAGGTTGATATGGCTATTAAAGGAAGTCAGGACTTGAGTGAGCTGCATATGGCCTTAGCAGCAGCATTAAATCCAGCTGACCATGTTGTCTTATTGTCGTCAGGTTATGCCGAATACCAAATTTCAGCCTACGGCAACTGATTTAAATTTAGTTGAAAAGTTTTACTTAAAAAAATACATATGTATGTATGTACATATTAATTCTTTTCTTTAAGTAAACATTGCAAGTTATATAAAGGATTGATTAAAATACAGCAATTAGTTCACAATTCACTACGTAATATAAAATTGCATTTTTTTAAGTTATTATTAATTCTAAGTGCGCGAACAGAGTTTTCTATAAGGTTTGACATTTTCAGATAAGCAAATTTAAACAGCTGTTCTAACAGTTTTACCTGTATTATTATGCCATGCTACTGATTAAAAATTTTATATGTTTTGTTCTCTTTGGGAGAGTCTCGTTGAGATTGTGTCAAGGCGAATTCATACCAGGTGTGAGCAGTAGAGAAAAAACTACAACAAAACAGCAACTTTGACATTAGATTAGCACAAGGCGAATTCATAACAGGTTATCTCGAGAGCTCAGCTGACTATATTTTGTCTCCATCTTCCAGTGTCAAAATGTACTAACATTTTTTGTTTTGACAGCCTAAAATGATTTATACAAAAACAAAATGCACGTATGTATTTTTATTTCGCTGCGATTCTACCTTGTTTATTGTGCCATGGATTAGCAGATATGAAACAATGTGTTTTTGAAAAGACATTAGCAAAAAAACTATAGCAAAAAACAATCAGTTGGGCTATCGACTCCACCTGGTATGAATTCGCCTTAGATTGTGTGTGTGCACCTAGAACACTGAGGGGCAGTGATGCCAACTTAGCTCTTTTCGCGCTATTTTTAGCTCTTTTTGACTACCTCAAAAAATAGGGCTAACATTGCTCTTCTCATTCACAGACGTTACAAGCGTCGTACCAACTTGATTAGGTTATTTACGAGTTGAACACGACTTGTACCACACTCAAAATTGTATAGTTTGTGGACCAAACATCAGGAATCAACAGGAATCAGTTTTAATTCCTAGAATTGTTGTTAAAACCGTCGCAACGTATGTATATAGCTTGCTTTATAAACAGCGCCTTTGACACTTTATGCTTTGTTCAATAAATTTTCCTCTTTTAGCCTTAATTTTTTCATCTTTATTGTCATTTCAGAAGCCTTTTTTATCACAGATAATAACAATATCTATAGTTTTATGCAGACCTGTTCTTAGAATCACTATTTATCAAGGTGATTTGGAATTACATAAGAGGTATACTACACACAAAAATTTTTGAAATCACGTTATTTTAAATCGGAAATCACAGCCACTTATTTAGAGTGTGATTTAAAATCACTTGCTTATTTTTGCGATAGAACTCGCAAATTTAGAACTTGAAATTTAAAACAAACTTCTTGTATAAATAGTTTGAAGTTTTCTATTTTAATTTTTGTGGTAAGATTACGTAATTTATAAGAAAAATATTTCGGAGTAATATTTCATATTAAAATGTTTTTTGTAGTTTTCCGCTCCTTTTTCATATTAGGGGTTTAAAAAGATCATCTACCCTTGCCAAAGATATAAATTGCAATGGTTCCGTAAATAACACCTTAAACCGCCTTTCTTATATTGTTTTCATTTAAACCCTCTGGAGTCGACAATATTACCCTAAGCTCTTCAGGTTGCAGAATAGGGGGAAAATTGTATATTTTCTTAAAACTCAAGTGTTCTTTTTGCAAATGTAAAAAATGAACCTTTAAAGCACAATGTAACAATAAAATCGACTGAAAAAACTGTTCTTTTTTCAAATTAGCGCTTTTTAGCTCTTTTTTACCCCTGGGTCGACGCGGTTTGTCCTTGAAAAGTTGGCATCCCTGCTGAGGGGTTTGCGTGGGTCTCTATAATAATCAATATGGTAGCAGAATTTTAACGGAAAAGTCATAATCCTTATTTTTGTCAAATGTTAATTGTCACAAATTATTTAAATTGTACCATCACAGTGATAAAATTGTACCAAATCAGCATCAATTGTACCAACATTTGACATTAAGTAAAAAAACAACAAAACGTAGATACATTAGCTTCACATAAAAAGATGCTAATGACAATTTTAATACTAGGATATTTTAAAGTTATGATAATTGACCTTGATTCCTTGAATTTCTTTTCTGAATATCTAAAATAATTACCAAAAATCTCAAAATTGTAATTTTTAGGCTTTCAGCAATATTTGGGAATATCTTCTTTTTCCGATCCCTTTTGTATTTCAGAACATATAGACTAATGTCAAAATTTCAATGTTAAATAGACCAAATTGAAGGATCTCCATATTCTACAAGGATCATTACTTTTAAAAAATGGGTATTTGGTTTAAAATATAACATTTTTATATATTCCTTAAGAATTTCCTTTATTAAAAAAAAGATTAATGGCCCTTTTTAGGCTAAAATACAAAAAAGGCAATAATTTTGAAGTTCTTAAATTGAAAATCATCTAGTTGTCAATTCAGAAAAGATCTCATTTTGAAATTTGGCCACAATATCTTAAATTTTGCTGGCTAACTACAAAAAAAAAAAACTTAAAAAAGTGTACTAATCTATATATATAATAAAATAGTAACTCACTTCCGTCTGTCTGCTTTTCATTTGTGTTCGAATCACTTGATGGATTTTAACAAAATTTATCTTATTTCCATGAGAAAGTGGAGAAAAAGCAGTGAAAACGCAATTTCCGGTTTAAAGGTACTGAAATTTTCGGTTTAAGACTGGGATATTTTCAACACGTTTATATTCAACACGGTTATTTTTTCAGCTCACCTTTTTATTTTTGAGTGTGATATTTTAAAAACTACTGCGCAACAGATCGTGTCAGTTGAATAAAATTTGCATTTAATTTTACTTTTACATTGTGGAATTACATTGTTATTAAAATATTTTAAACACCCTTTAGAGAGGCTTACAATATTTTTTTGATTTTTAGAAGTTTTTATAAATTTTAGAATTTTATCCAGGGATGGGTACCTTTATATAAAGTAAATACATAAACCATAACTGAAGCACTATAAAACTATTGGAGTGCAATACTTTCAAAGAAAATCGAGCAAAATATTGTCAGGACGGGCACTGCTAGTACTAAATAAATCTTTAAGACGATGATAAATTTTAAAAAATCGAGCAAAAAATTATGAAATGCCAAACCCTAAAAAATTTTAAGGTTTGAGGTTCTCAAATTTGAGGCCACATAGCGCCACCGCTGATAAGTGAATGATCCCCAGCTTTAAAACTTAAGCTCAGATGCTCCTTTTATATCCATGTCAAATTATGAATCAATTGGACTAGCCCTATACAGATGACCCTTTACACTGTGCAATGTTAGGAGCTGGCTACACTTCAATTGCCATCCAGTTCTTGAAACTTCACCAAAGTCACCGGATCTTAATCCGATTAAGTAAGTAGCAAAGACCTAACTAAATTACCTATGACTTATACATAATAGGCTTAGCAGAGTAAATAATAAAAATCCTGAACATAACTCAAAATGTTGCAATTTAGTCAGTTCTAGACAGGGTTGGAGAAATATTAAGTTAGAAATGCAAAAAAAAATTTTTTTTGATCAAATAAAAAAATTTATTGAATAAATTTTAAATTAAATTGGTACCAAAAAAGCATGAAGTGTACCAGTGTACCACTGATATGTCGATTGTACCAAATTTGGTTCAATCGGATTCACACGTAGGCACAGCTGTGTTACAGCATTAATTGATGTGTCTGAGGAGTTGAGGTCAAAATTGGACGAAAATATGGTACCATTCTATTCTTGGTTATAAACTAAAAAATATGTTCAATTTTTCAACAACGGCAGTAAAGCTAATATCTTCATATCTATGCAACTGTATTAAGAGGAGTACCACAAAGCTTGATTCTTGGTCCGTTATTGTATACGATATACTCAAATGATTTGCCTTCACAAATCAATCATTGTAAAATACACATGTATGCTGATGACGTTCAGCTATATATAAGCTGTATGATACCTGACATTAATAATTTTATATATAAATTTAATAATGACCTTGATAACGTACATAAGTGGGCCTGTGCAAATGGTCTTAGCATTAACGCAAGAAAGTCGAAAACAATTGTAATCGGAAAAATCCCTACTATGGCATCTCTTTTGCCGCCAATATTTGCAGGAGATTCAACAATTGAAATTATTCCACATGCCAAAAACTTTGGAATAACCTTTAATGAGCAGTTAAGCTGGACTAACCATATTAACATAATTTGCGGAAAAATACATGCGATGCTGAGAAACTTATACATACACTGACCCAAAAATTTAACTAAATACTGTAGAATGGGGTGTAGAATTGAAGAAAAGTAGGTTGTTATACAGCTAACAAACTTTTTAGTCAAATCTATATATTATTTTCGTAAACAATTTTTTTTTTAAATTCCTTATATTGAAGAAATTTCTTCAATATGACTCTTTCTTTTTGTTATTTAACAGGGTGTAAATATGATTAAAAATAAGTTAAATTAACTAAAATTTTTAGTTAATTTTTTATAAAATTTTATTCTTTATAATATCTTTTCATCATTAATATGCGATTATGTTGCATATTTTTATCTAATGATAACATGAAAACAAAACTGCATACCATTAATACTTTTTCGCTTTTTTTCCTCTTTTAAGAAGAAGAAACGAATAAAGCTTTTATGCATGTTGCGAGCATTTGATATGAAATATTTAAAATAAAATAAATTGAAAAATTTTCTATTTTATACGTCAATTCAAATAATTTTCCTGGAGTTAAATTTAACGAATTTTCTTCTATTTTACAGCTCTTTTTTCATTTATATATGAGCCGTTTTCTTTGAAAGTGGTGTAAGTGTATTTTATTTAATATGGGGATATTTCAGGTTTTGCATTTGAATAATATAAAATACAAAACTTTGGATTCCTTTTTATCCTATGTTTGTCAACCGATTTTGTTTATTTTTTCACCGGTAGTAGATATTATCGAGCTTTAGTGCACAGTCTATATTTGATTAAAATCGGTTCAGTATTTTAGGAATAAATGGCTTTTTAAATTGCTACCACTACACATGCTAAAAACACACATGTATGTGGTAGCTTCAAGTAAAACCAAATGTGCGTGTTTGTATGCAATTTAATTTTTTTGAAAACAAAAAGAGAAGGAGTAATTATACAGTTGTTTCTCTATTTAAATAAGTAAAGTTGAAAACACAACAACAGATGAGAGTTAATAAACATAATTAAATGTATATTTGTATGTATGTCTACACATTCCTACATATGTTCACATGTGCAAGAATGACGAAAAATTGAAAACATCTTATTGCCTTTTAAATCAATGCTAGAAATTTGAAACAGTTATTTTCGATTTGCATTTGTTTTTAACCGACTTCAAAAAAGAAGGAGGTTATCTATTCGTCTGAATTTTGTTTTTTTTATGTATGTAACCGCAGAACTCAGCCATTTCTTAACCGATTTTAAAATTTCTTCCTTTATTAGAAAGGTTATGATTTCAGGTTGGTCCCATTTTTAAAACAGTTCTTTATATTAAAAATTAAAGGGTGTCCCCATACAACATACATGTTTTTTACGTGTATTAAGAACCGCAAAGGGCACCAAATTAAAATTTTAAAAAATTGCGTGCCGCTATAGCTCCCAACAGCAGAAATTAATAAAAAAATAAATTTAAAATTTAAAGGGTGTCCCCATAGGTGACATAATTTGACCTATTTGGGTCTATCTTTTGAACCGTTATAGACAAAACCTTGAAAATTTGACAGTATGTCGATTACTATGACCGCTATAATAAAATGTATAAATATTAAAAATTTTAAACTAAAGGGTGCTCCAATAGTTCATTTAATTTGATGTATATGGCAATACTTTTGAACAGTTGTACACACCGCTGAAATTTACAAAGAACCTGTAGTGCTAAGTAAGCTATAGCAAAAAGTATAAAATTTGAATTTGGAACTAAAAGGGTGTCCCAATAGTTAATGTAATTCTATGTGAGTGACCAAACTTTTGAACTGTTAGAGACAGACAGCTGAAATTTACAAGGAACCTGTATTGCAAAGTCCACTATGGCAAGTATACAATTTGAATTTAGAAATTATATATATGTAATTATATATATGTAATATATATGTAATATGTAATTTGATCTATATGGCCGCATCTTTTGAACCGTTAAACACAAACACTTGAAAATTAGGTAGAATGTCCACTACTATCTCTGGTATGATAACAAGTATAAATAATTGGAATTATAATGTAAAGGGTGTCCCAATAGTTCATGTAGATTGATATATATGGCTAAACTTTTTAACCGTTATAGACAGATAGTTGAAATTTACAAAGAATCTTTCTGGCCAAGTCCCGTATAACAACAGGTCTTTAATTTAACATTGTAAATTAAAGGGTGTCCGAATATGTAATGTTATTTGATCTGTGTGCCCCTATCTGTGAAACCGTAGACAGAGGCTTGAATGGTGCCCCTATAAAAGACGGATTCTGATGAAAGGAGGAGAGGCTTGACATTCAAATAGTCTTCATTTTTCCCTATAAGTTTGTAATGATCGTTTTGCTCTTCATTGTAAATTAAATAATATTAGCTCACATATCAAATAATAGTTTTAACAATCCAACAATAGTTTCGATAACTAATCAAACAATGATATCTACATACTTTAATTAAACATAAATAAATTAGGGAAGCTATTGTAATTTATATTTACAATTTGATTTTAACGGATTCGAAATGTAAATTTATTATTTCACCTCACACTGTTGCATTTACTATCAGCAATAGTAGCAACATTGAAAATTACAATAATATGCCAATGTATTAAGTCGTTTTAACACCAATAATTATGAATATGTATATGTAAATTAACTTACGAAAGAAGCATGGTTCTGTGTAACCAAAATTGGTGAAGTTCTTTTTAATCCAGCATTCAAAGTGTGAACATATTCAATTGAATTTTAGTTACAAGTGGTAATCTCCTAATTTTGTTATCCTTGACAGGATATTAGTAAAAGGACCTTAATATATATAAAATATTTTTATTAGTGTTATTTCCTCAGTAGCAGTCTAAATTGAAGGTAAATTTGAATTGCTAGAACCTTCGCTTAATTATATTATCAATTATTAAATATTTTTCTTAACATAAAGGATTTGCAACATAACCAAAAATTTTCCACGCAGGTCTAGAAATCAGAAAGACATACCAGCATATCTTATTCTTGATACACAAAATTTACTTAATTACAAGGTAACAGTTTAATGTAAAAAGATTTTATTAAAACTAATCATATATTTTTCAGTAGGACTAATTTTGTACCCAGTTTGCAGTGATGGACCTAGGCAGCTTGCCACCACTGTAAAGATATTTATTGCTTCTACAAAATTAACAAAAAACTGCCCAAGAGAAAAACCTGCAAATTGTTTAAATTTCATTCATCGTCCTCTGTCTGCTTGAAAAGACAAACAATAAAGAAAGATCATTTAGTGATCACCTTACCGTCATTAAACAAACAACAATCATCAAATCAACTAAAATAATAAAAAAATATTATAACTAAGTGTGTCATAGTTGCAGATTTTCAAATAAGGCATTTAACCAGTTGATTCTTAGTACTAGGAAGGCTTTATCATGGTTTAAGTTACTAAGCCACATCCATTCAAAACTTTCAAAAACATATAAATTACTAAGTGCTAACTAAATGTTTCCAAGACAAAATTTACAAGTTAGTGTAAAAATGTATAATATATATTCGTAAATTATAACAAAATTGCTTTAATCGTAAGTAAAAATCCGGTAAATACGTTCTTAATTATAAATATGAAAAAACTTAACACAATGTAAATTATAACTTGGAAACCTTAACCTTATTGCACATTTCGTATATCAACAACCATTTATGAAAGTATGTCATTAAGTAAAATTTTATATGTTAAGGTACATTAAAAATTAAGCACATATTATTATGAAGATCTGTAAATGCAAAACAAAATCACCATTTAACGATCTAGTTGGTCGCGTTAAGCTATGGATTGTGGAGGCCTCAGCAGTTCCAGCTATTTAAAAGGGTGAGTGATTTTTCTAATTTCCTATCTTTTATTATTATATCCCTATATGTATTTTGTTTTGCATAAATTGTATAAAAATTAAAAGAAGAAATTATTAAAGCCAAGTAAGAACAACTTCAACATTAAAATCTAAAAACATGCATTGCGCGTTAACCGAGGGTTTGGTGTAAAACGGTTTTAATTCATAAAACTTTCGATTTACTTTTTACTCATTTTTTTTCTTGTTCTTTTTCTACATTTGTTTTTTTTTTAAGTACTTGTAACTAATTATTACATAGTTAATGATCATTATGACACGCATTGATTTTTGTGGTTGTTGTTATTTGCCTTTATGATATTTCATTCACATTTATTATACACTGTCGTCTAGTAAAATAAGTATACAACCGCGTAAGTTTTGCCAATACTTTTTTTTTAATAGTGTTTAATATTATTTTAAGACAAAATAATTTACATTGAATATTAACAATTATGAACTAAATTAATTATTCTTATTTCTAATTCTAAAAACAATTACATGAATAAATTTTGAATTTATATTGGAATGCAATTAAGATGATTCTTTAGTTGGTTACGTGTATTGCTTTTGGAATGTGAGCATGTAAGTGTGTGGTCTACGTTAGGGATCTTAAGTAACTTTTGCATTTAAGATCAATGGAAGGGTGGGTATTGATGCACTTATCTCCAGTACATCAAGGAGATAGAATTTTGTATAGACTTTTAATTGAATAACACCCCTCAGGTTGATAGAACGGGTCACGATAATATCTTTTGCGAATAATCAACCTACCTTAGTTTTTGTAGTTTCGGGAGTCTACAATAATATTTGTGAATGTCAGAAAATATATAGGTATAGAAAATAAACCGAACAAGAACCCCCGCCAATCGACTGACCGCTAGTGGCTATTAATGGCTCCCATAAGTTCGTCAGTTTTCTGTTGCAATAACAACTTTGCCTCCCTATATAATAAGAACACTATGGCATCAGGTATTACATAACTTTAGTTTTGAAATTTTCTTGTTTTGATGTTTTACCTATCTGCAAGCGTTCTATACAGTTCTCTGGTACATTACATAAATTGGCGCCCAACGTGTGGCAAACAAGTGTTTTAACAATTTAATTAAATACAGATTCAAACAAGACATCATACTGTATATGATACACTTTTAGCTCCAACATTTATTTTACATATCATTAACATTTCAAGAGAATTTTACATGATAGATCTTACTGTTTACTTCATGACAATTGTTTTTAAAACTTTTTAGGATTTTCAATGATTTGGCAGATGATGACCGAATTCGTTGACCAATTAGTCACTTAGAAATAGTTTGTAGTGAACAAGCAGGAAATTCTTTAATTTAATCTTTTTTTGCAGATTTTATATACGTGTTTCGATTAAAATATAATTTAATTAGATATCATTATCCTATTGGTATAGTGGAATACATTAATTTAGCTGGTAGCAATTTAATGTCCAGTACTTTTAGTCTTGTTTTGGTGAAAAAATTGAATAATGGTTTTTGTAATATATTCTTAGTTGAGGTACTAATATGAAATTTCCATAGTGATATTTGTTTTATTTTTTGATTGAAAGTCTTATTCACCCACACTTACAAAAATTTTCATATATCCGAAAGCGAGTTTGAATTGCTGAAATTTTTTTTTACTTTTTTCTTGGAAATCAAAAAAAAAAACATTTTTATGAAATCTGTATATTTAGAACTGTCGTTGCCAAAGGATTTCAGTTCTTTTAGATAAAAGAAATATTGCCCAAAGTGAATTAGATATACTTTATTATTTTTCCTTTTGCTTAAAACTAATAAACTATATTATCACTGATAATTATTAAAATTTACTTCGATAAAATGTCGTTAGTGCATACGCCACCAAAAACCCAAGAACAAGATCAAACTTCTGATGTTTATCGAACCAATATTGAGAGTCTATGCATAGTCTGCAATGAAAATATAGTTGACTCTCAAGAGATCTTAATTATTACCACTTGTGGTCATGAGTTTCATAGAAACTGTATTGAAAATATTCTTGCACAATCATCCGAATGCCCTGACTGTAAGTGTGATTGCCAGTTGTCCGATTTAGCAGTCAAAAGATATGGCCAAAGTAGCCCTATACAGAGACAAAATTATTCTAACCGTGGTAAACCTAGAGGAGCTATGTCTAGAAAATATAGTACAAGAAATTATACTAAAAATTTAGCTCATGAGTTTTCTCAACAATCATGTTCAGACCTTGCCGCTTCTAGCGCACTTGCACAAGCTGAAGACAAAAACAATACTCTCCCAATTAATCGATCATCTAACCAGTCGAGCAATAATACACAACAAATGCCTCAAACCATGAACAATCAGAATTCAGTAAATGCTCTGACTTTTTCTCAACTTAATCAAATGATAGAGAACTCTTTAACACATTTGTTATCCAATTTTAATATTATTTCTAATCCTACCAATCAAAATTTTAGCGTTCGTAATACGGAATCGACACAACCGCTACCAAATTTTAGCAATAGACCTTTACAACCCCCTCAAAATCTTAACCAGCGATTTTCACTACCACCACCTAATGCCCACAGTAGATATTTACAACCTCCACCATTTCTTTCTTCGGAACCTCCTCAGTTAAATTTATCTGGAAATCAATTTATTGATCCAAACTGCGGCTTTAAAATGGATAAAATAACTGCAATAATCCAAAACTGGAACATCAAGTTTGATGGTTCAGCTAATGGACTAACTGTAGAAGAATTTCTGTATAGAATTAGGTCTCTTACTACCGAAAATTTTAATGGGGACTTTAAAATTATTTGTAAGAATTTACCCATGCTTCTAACAGGAAAAGCTCGAGACTGGTACTGGAGGTACCACAAACAAGTACGTAATATTGAGTGGAACGGATTTTGTACCGCACTGAGGTACCAATATAACGATTTTAAGTCAAGTTTTGATGTAAGAGAAGAAGTTAGAAACCGAAAAATGAAATCGGGTGAAACTTTCGAGGCCTTCTACGAAAATATATGTTCTATGCTGGATAGACTGGAAACACCGATTCCAGAGGCAGAGCTCGTTGAAATACTCACGAGAAACTTGAGACCAGATATCAGGCACGAACTTTTGTATGTGCCGATATACTCTATAGCACAATTGAGAAAATTAGTGCAAATGAGGGAAAATCTTTTATCAGATGATTATTTCAGACGCCATGTACCAACCAAATCGACATTTCCTATCAATAGACATGCGGTAGCAGAGATTGATTTTTCTGAAGATAATTCAGATAAAAAAATAATTCTTATGAACTTTCAATAGACGCAGTTAGTAAGAGCCCAAACGTATCGAAATGTTGGAATTGCGATGAAATAGGTCATCACTGGGAGGATTGTATAGAGGATAGAATTGTTTTTTGCTATGGCTGCGGAACAAAAAACGTGTATAAACCTCAATGTCCTCGTTGTTATGTTAAAAAAATGTCTGCTTCAAAAAATTTTTCAAAAAACTAATAGACACAGATATACCCCCTCAACCAATTTTGCAAAATTCTTAAACTAATCAACATACTAAAATATTAACTCGTGCTGAAGAGCAAAATCTACCTCGGAATGAAATTATTTACCCACATAGACCCTATCATGAAAGATTAAAAGATTATATTGCTAAACGTAATAAAATTTTTACTACAGCCTCATTAACTATGTGCCACCGAAAAACCCCAAAACGGTCTACATTTCGCTTAAGACGATATTTCAAACTGCGAAAACTAGTAAACAAATATGTTATATCAGCTATTATTACCAACGATACTGATAAACGTTTTTATGCTAGAATACAATTTCTAAATTTTGTAGAGTATGGATTACTTGACACAGGCGCGAATGTGTCATGCATTGGCTCAACGCTCGCCACTTATAATTTTGCTGAGTTTTCTAATTTTCATCCTTTTAACACCTACGTTCGAACTGCAGATGGTAGGTTACAAAAAACAATCGGAACGATAGAAGTAGATGTATTATTTAAAGACCAATTTCAAAAAGTAACATTTTTAATTGTCCCATCGATTTCCCAACGAGTTATTTTAGGACTAGACTTTTGGAGATTATTTAAACTTGCATCAGATGTTTTTGACTCGGCAATCATGTCAATTTCCTCTTCTGATATAAATTCAGACCATAATTTATCTGTATTAACGATGTTTCAAAAAACAGTAGATCATTTGTCTGTGCCATGTGAAAAGTCTTCTTCATCGAAGGAATCCGAATACCCTCTTACGCCCAGCCAGCGACAGCAGTTGAATGCTATAAAAAATCTCTTTCCAAATTTCGAGAAACAAGGTTTAGGGAGGACGAGTTTGATTAAACATGAAATTGATGTTGGTGATGCAAAACCCATCAAACAAAGATTTTACCCCGTATCCCCCGCGGTGGAAAAGTTAATGTACAAAGAAATTGATAGGATGTTAGAACTAGGAGTCATTGAAGAATGTACCTCACCATGGAGTTCGCCGATGAGACTAATTATAAAACCCAATAAGGATGCGTAAGAGTGGCCGCTTGTTGCCGAGCCGAGCCGACTGGCGTTTATTGCGACAACCAATGCGAGAAAACTGGTACTATACAAATTAGTACAAATAAGCGCGAACAGGTCATAGTGGGCGCCGAGCTGGTCAGAGCGGAAAGCTGATTGAATGCGAGAAAACAGTTCCAAAGCGTATTTCAGCGCCGAAAACATTGTTCATGTTATGTTGTTATGATTTCAAATTTTATGGAAAACATTTAAAAAAAAAACAAAAATTTCGAAAAGGTAAATAAAACATGCAATTAAAAAAATAATAAAAATTGAAAAGAAAATAAAAATTCAAAAATAAAAAAACTAAAAATTCAAATAAATAATAAAAATTAAATTATAACAATTATAAACAAAATTAAAAAACTTATAAACTAAACTTAAAAAATGCAATAAAAATTTCAAGAATAATTTAATTTCACAAACACGAATGAACAACAAACCCGAATGCATACATACAAATCAGAGGTGATTCTCGCATCCACTATGCACACTCAAACTTGTTTCTCGCATGCACAAGTTCTCGCAATAAGCGTAAGTCGGCTCGGCTCCGCAACAAGCGGCCACTCTGTACGCACCCTAAGGTAAGACTCTGCTTAGATGCCAGAAAATTGAATCAAGTTACAAAAAAAGATGCATACCCGTTACCCAACCTCGAAGGCATTTTTTCTAGGTTACCTAAAGCTAATCTTATTTCAAAATTAGATTTGAAGGATGCATATTGGCAGGTCAGCTTAGGTGAGAGTTCTAGGCCATTAACAGCATTCACGGTACCAGGAAGACCCCTGTATCAATTTGTCGTAATGCCTTTTGGACTTTGTACAGCCCCCCAGACCATGTGCCTTCTTATGGACCAACTAATACCCCCTGATCTCAGACATTGCGTTTTTGGTTATCTTGATGACCTAATTATTGTCTCAGAAGACTTACAGTCTCATTTAGCTACCCTCGTTCGAATATCTGAACAATTCAGGAGGGCAAATCTGACCCTTAATGTTTCCAAAAGCTCTTTTTGTGTAACGGAGGTAAAATACTTAGGATTTATCATAGGACAAGGAGGAATCAAGACAGACCCAGAGAAAGTAGAAGCAATTTTGAAGTGGCCCATACCGAAAAATATAAAGCAAGTTCGCGGGTTTCTAGGTATTTCGGAATGGTACCGTAGATTTATTGAGAACTTTTCAACAGAAGTCTATCCTATAACTGAGGTACTATCAACTAAACGTAAGTTTAACTGGACTGCAGAAGCACAACAAGCATTCGAGAAGATAAAAAATTTACTTACAACCACACCAGTCTTGTCTAATCCAGACTTTTCAAAAAAATTCTACCTACATTGCGATGCTAGTGACTACGGAATTGGAGCTGTGCTGGTGCAGTTGGATGAAAACGGATTTGAGAAACCATTAGCTTATATGTCAAAGAAGCTAAACACCGCACAACGAAATTATAGCGTAACTGAGAGGGAGTGTCTCGCCGCTATAGAAGCTATAAAAAAATTCCGCTGTTACTTAGAACTGCAGGAGTTTGAAGTCATCACAGACCACTCGTCCCTTGTATGGCTTATGAAACAGCCAGACCTGTCAGGAAGACTAGCTCGATGGGTGTTAAAACTACAGTCTTATAAATTTACAGTAAGCCATCGCAAGGGTAAAGACCATATAGTACCTGATGCCTTAAGCAGAGTTCCTTACGCCGAAATTTCAGACATTCACTTTTTAGAACCCGAAATAGACTTAAACTCTCCACATTTTAATGATCCTGATTACGAAAACTTAAAGGAAAAAATCGTAGAAAATTCTGATAAATATCCAGATATAAAAGTCATCAGTAAATTTGTTTATATCCGGACTTGTCATTATACAGGAAATTTAGAAGAAGAAGAAAAAGCGTGGAAATTATGGGTACCCCTGCAGCTTAGAGAAGAGGTTATTAAAAAAGTTCACGAGTCGATTACGATACACGGAGGAATGGCTAAAACCATAGACCTAATTAGAAGAAACCTTTATTGGCCAGGTATGGTTAGTAATGTCCGTGATTTTGTACGCAAGTGTGAAATCTGTAAGCAAACTAAGGCTCCAAACAGTATTTTAAAACCTGAAATGGGTAAGCCACCGATTTCAACGAGACCATTCCAGCGATTATATATCGATCTCATAGGACCGTATCCCAGAAGCAGAAGTGGTCATATTGGAATATTGATTGTATTAGACCATTTGTCGAAGTTTCATTGGCTTTGCCCCCTTCGCAAATTTACGGCTAAGAATATTCAAAATTTCCTATTAAGTCATATTTTCCACATATACGGAATCCCCGAGTTTATTATAAGCGACAACGGAACGCAATTTCGTTCAAATGAATTTAAAATCTTTCTAACAAAATTAGGAATTAAACACATATTCACAGCATTATACTCCCCACAGTCAAATGCGTCAGAGCGCGTGAATAGATCGTTAATTTCCGGAATTCGTTCTTTTGTAAAAAATGATCATGACTTTGTAATGAAGACCTGGGATGAGAACATCAGTTCTATCAGTTGTGCGCTACGAAACACATACCATCAAAGTATTAAATGTTCTCCTTACCACGCTTTATTTGGTATCGATATGATTACTCACGGATCATCCTATGACTTTCTAAAAGCTTTAAAACTTTTAGACGAACCAATAAATCCACTACCAAAGGAAGATGGTTTAATTTTGCTACGAAAAACTTTAAGAAAAAATAACAGAGAATCATTCGAGATAAATCGACAAGCGTATAATCTAAGGGCCAGACCAATACAGTACAAAACAGGACAAGAAGTTTTTTATAGAAACTTTACTCAAAGCAGTGCTAGTAAAAATTATAGTTCAAAATTAGCCCCTATCTTTTTAAAGGCCAAAGTTCGAGAAAGACTAGGAACTCAGTGCTACGTATTGGAAGATCAGGCAAAGTTATCAGAACCTTTCACGCAAAAGATATCCGTCCATAAAAAATATAGTTTTTCCTTCTAATTCTGTTGTTTAAGAACCAGAATTATCTGGTTTGTAATGATCGTTTTGCTCTTCATTTTAAATTAACAATCCAACAATAGTTTCGATAACTAATCAAACAATGATATCTACATACTTTAATTAAACATAAATAAATTAGGGAAGCTATTGTAATTTATATTTACAATTTGATTTTAACGGATTCGAAATGTAAATTTATTATTTCACCTCACACTGTTGCATTTACTATCAGCAATAGTAGCAACATTGAAAATTACAATAATATGCCAATGTATTAAGTCGTTTTAACACCAATAATTATGAATATGTATATGTAAATTAACTTACGAATGAAGCATGGTTCTGTGTAACCAAAATTGGTGAAGTTCTTTTTAATCCAGCATTCAAAGTGTGAACATATTCAATTGAATTTTAGTTACAAGTGGTAATCTCCTAATTTTGTTATCCTTGACAGGATATTAGTAAAAGGACCTTAATATATATAAAATATTTTTTATTAGTGTTATTTCCTCAGTAGCAGTCTAAATTGAAGGTAAATTTGAATTGCTAGAACCTTCGCTTAATTATATTATCAATTATTAAATATTTTTCTTAACATAAAGGATTTGCAACATAACCAAAAATTTTCCACACTGGTCTAGAAATCAGAAAGACATACCAGCATATATTATTCTTGATACACAAAATTTACTTAATTACAAGGTAACAGTTTAATGTAAAAAGATTTTATTAAAACTAATCATATATTTTTCAGTAGGACTAATTTTATACCCAGTTTGCAGTGGTGGACCTAGGCAGCTTGCCACCACTGTAAAGATATTTATTGCTTCTACAAAATTAACAAAAAACTGCCCAAGAGAAAAACCTGCAAATTGTTTAAATTTCATTCATCGTCCTCTGTCTGCTTGAAAAGACAAACAATAAAGAAAGATCATTTAGTGATCACCTTACCGTCATTAAACAAACAACAATCATCAAATAAACTAAAATAATAAAAAAATATTATAACTAAGTGTGTCATAGTTGCAGATTTTCAAATAAGGCATTTAACCAGTTGATTCTTAGTACTAGGAAGGCTTTATCATGGTTTAAGTTACTAAGCCACATCCATTCAAAACTTTCAAAAACATATAAATTACTAAGTGCTAACTAAATGTTTCCAAGACATAATTTACAAGTTAGTGTAAAAATGTATAATATATATTCGTAAATTATAACAAAATTGCTTTAATCGTAAGTAAAAATCCGGTAAATACGTTCTTAATTATAAATATGAAAAAACTTAACACAATGTAAATTATAACTTGGAAACCTTAACCTTATTGCACATTTCGTATATCAACAACCATTTATGAAAGTATGTATATTAAGTAAAATTTTATAAGTTAAGGTACATTAAAAATTAAGCACATATTATTATGAAGATCTGTAAATGCAAAACAAAATCACCATTTAACGATCTAGTTGGTCGCGTTAAGCTATGGATTGTGGAGGCCTCAGCAGTTCCAGCTATTTAAAAGGGTGAGTGATTTTTCTAATTTCCTATCTTTTATTATTATATCCCTATATGTATTTTGTTTTGCATAAATTGTATAAAAATTAAAAGAAGAAATTATTAAAGCCAAGTAAGAACAACTTCAACATTAAAATCTAAAAACATGCATTGCGCGTTAACCGAGGGTTTGGTGTAAAACGGTTTTAATTCATAAAACTTTCGATTTACTTTTTACTCATTTTTTTCTTGTTCTTTTTCTACATTTGTTTTTTTTTAAGTACTTGTAACTAATTATTACATTGATTTTTGTGGTTGTTGTTATTTGCCTTTATGATATTTCATTCACATTTATTATACACTGTCGTCTAGTAAAATAAGTATACAACCGCGTAAGTTTTGCCAATACTTTTTTTTAATGGTGTTTAATATTATTTTAAGACAAAATAATTTACATTGAATATTAACAATTATGAACTAATTAATTATTCTTATTTCTAATTCTAAAAACAATTACATGAATAAATTTTGAATTTATATTGGAATGCAATTAAGATGATTCTTTAGTTGGTTACGTGTATAGCTTTTGGAATGTGAGCATGTAAGTGTGTGGTCTACGTTAGGGATCTTAACTAACTTTTGCATTTAAGATCAATGGAAGGGTGGGTATTGATGCACTTATCTCCAGTACATCAAGGAGATAGAATTTTGTATAGACTTTTAATTAAATAACACCCCTCAGGTTGATAGAACGGGTCACGATAATATATTTTGCGAATAATCAACCTACCTTAGTTTTTGTAGTTTCGGGAGTCTACAATAATATTTGTGAATGTCAGAAAATATATAGGTATAGAAAATAAACCGAACAAGAACCCCCGCCAATCGACTGACCGCTAGTGGCTATTAATGGCTCCCATAAGTTCGTCAGTTTTCTGTTGCAATAACAACTTTGCCTCCCTATATAATAAGAACACTATGGCATCAGGTATTACATAACTTTAGTTTTGAAATTTTCTTGTTTTGATGTTTTACCTATCTGCAAGCGTTCTATACAGTTCTCTGGTACATTACAAGTTTGGCGCATCTTTTATTTGATTTAAATCTAATTCTTACAGATTACTTCTTACATTTTTAGTTTAGAATTTGTGCCCTTCTATCTGATTTGAAGTCGGTTTTTTTTGCAAGAATTATTAGTTGTTTTGTTTTTGTAAATGCATTTTTTACTCTTCTGATAAACTGAATTTTATTCTGTATGTATGTACATATAATTTCATAATTTGCATCTTAATCAATGCAAGAAATTTGGAAACAGTTATTTTGTCGATTTGCTTTTGCTTGTAGGTGTTTTGTAAATGCATTATTTTTCAGATTTATTTTATTCTTAGCTTCAAATTATTAAAGCCTTTGTTAGGAAGTGTTAATTAAAAGTGTGGTGGTATTTTTTTTATTATTTACCTTTTTAAAATTTTCTAAAGTGTATGTACATAATTTATAAAACGTTTTAAATCGGTTTAAGATTTTTAAATATTTTTGCCTTTGAATTCAAAGTGACTGTTATCCTAATTTTGCATTTATTCTGAAAATATAATTTCTTTTTTGTTAAAGAAACTAATTTTTATATTTTTTTGAGATGCCAGGAAGACGATCAATAACTGGTAGAATGGAGAGACGGCGCCGAGCAATTCAATATCTTACTCAGAACAGATCTGGAAATATTAACTCCGACAATCTGCGTAATGACAATGAATTATTAAATAGTTTTAAATGTGCTTTCAATATTGTTCCAAGTAATTTTGTAAGTCATAACTGTGGTCCAATGCACTTACATAATATGCCGTTTTTGTAGTGCTAAGCATTTTGAGTCTGAAGTAACTCAAAATGATTTAACTTCTTTTACAGCATGCTGCCACAAGGGAAAAGTTTCTTTAATGCCATTGTCTCAAAATAGTTTTTTTAATTCTTTATTTAATAATTTGAATTCACAAAACGCTGTTGATAAGCGTAAAACAAAAAACTTTTTTGAAAATATTCGTGCTTTTAACTCAGCATTTGCAATGGTTAGTACAGAGACAAAAATTGATAGAAATTGTATGCAAGGAATCAATCATTTTAAAATTCATGATGTGTTTTATCATCGCGTCGGTGCATTGGTGACTGAATGTGGCAGAAAACCATGCTATGCGCAGTACAATTTGATATGAATTACGCACAATTTATTTACTTTTTTTTTAAACCGAAATAAAATACGTCTCACTACTACGAGTATGTATAAGATATTTGTTACAATTTTGTTTCCCATTTTGTTTAATTTAATAAATATATGAATAACATGAATTGCTATTAACGTTTGTTTCATTAAAAAAGAATGTGTACTTATGTATGTATGTAAACTATATAAAATGTGTCAGAAATAAATTTGGTCGAATTTCGACCACGGGGCGAACTCTAGTATAAATAAATATAAATAAATGATATACTATGTAGTATGTTATTCTAGTACAATGTAATTTTTAAATATTAAATTGATTGAAATTTATAATGTAAACATTAAGTTTGATTAAAAAAAATTTATACTTTTAATGACTTCAAAAGAACTTACACCACTTTCAAAATCAGCAAAAAGTAAAAATCTTACCTTTAAAAAAAATTAACTACGGCATCTCAATTTAAACAAACCGATTTGTTTTTATGCAATTTCTATTAAATATATATGTACATACTTCAACAATAAAAATAAATAAACAAAATAAAAAGGCCTTATTTCAACATTTACCATACAACCAACATTAGTAATACTCGTATTATTAATATATTTTAACTTTTTACATTATGACCAAGTCATGAAAATAGTCATGATGTGTTGCAGGGATATATGGTAATAAATCAATCATATCTGTCAATTTTCCCAATGTGATGAGCCTATGAGGGCTATAAATTTAGTGATTTAAAATCCTCATTCTCACTAAATTATGTTTTATAGAATATTGTATATGGTTTGCTTTTCATAATCCTTATCCAACATATCTTTCACCAATTTACTTCTTCACCATTGATATTTTTTGCCCTTCTTAGAATTACATCTTCTAAGGGTTTTGTATTTATTATATTGTATAATAAACTGGGAAAAGGCGAAATTCCGGAAAACTATAAAAGTTTTTATGTCATTTACAATGTTGCCACACATTTACGAAGGCAGGATTCTGTACAGATTCAATATAATCTACATGTACCCTATACATGGGATCCCAAACTACAGATGCATACTCTAAAACAGGTCTCACAAGGGTAATATAGAGTTGTTTCGTGACATATGGATCTTTAAATTCTTTACACCTTCGTTTTATAAAACTAAGAATACTTCGTGCTTTATTTACTGTAATTGAAATGTGTTTAATAAAGTTCAGCTTTGCATCCAATAAAACACCAATGTCAGTGATCGTAACAACTTTTTCAAGCTGGTAATTACCCAAAAAATAATCTACATACAAAACACATGTATTTACACTTTTTCAAGTTCAGATCCATCAAATTTAAATTACACCAAGAATAAAAAGAATCCAGATCTTTTTGAAGTAATCTGTGATCTGAGTTATGCTTAAAGCTTAAGAAAATTTTAACATTATCCGCGTACATCAAAACATTGCAAAATTTTATATGGTTAGGAAGATCATTAATAAAAAGTGCAAATAACAGCGGTCCCATATTACTACCTTGAGGGACACCAAATTTAACGCTTAAAGCCTTGGAGGTTGCATTTTTAAAGCAAACACATTGTTTTCGACTAGTTAGGTAAGATTCAATCCACTTGAGGCAGTTACATGAAAATCCCATCTAATCCAGTTTCTTCAAAAGTAAATTATGGTTCACCTTATCAAACGCCTTGCTAAAATCAGTATATATGTATAATATCAGTTTGCTCTCGTTGAACATAGCCTTCATTTACGATCGTTGTAAGTTGCAATAAATATGTTGTAGTAGAACAGCCTTTACGAATTTATATACATATATAGATAATATTTCTTTATTAAGGTCGCTATTATTTTCAAAGAATTTAAATAACGTTTTTAAGAACAATCCAATATACTGTGAACTAAAAACGTTTTACGATAAACATGGTCACTTGGGGAGTTGCGAACAAAACAAATAACAAGAGCTGTTATATTATAACGTTTAGAAGCAACAATTAATAAATTAATTATTTAGGCTTAAGTACCTAATTATAAAGAGATAAAGAAAAATTAGATACCAGCAAAGCAGAATGCATTTTCTAGACAGCTACGTCCGCCATCAGTACTCTTCGTATCGATCTACTCGGTAGTTTCAATTGTTATTAATTTTCGATTTAAACAAACTTATCAAAGAAATAGAATATGAGAAATTTTTAATTTTACATTATATTTCATAGGAGATAGAGCTTTTTGAAATTGTTTTACACTTCTCTCTATTTTCTTTTTATATTATACTACCAAGTAAACATTTTTATATTATACATTTTTATATTACACTTGGTAGTATAATATTTTTGTTATTAAAAAAAAAAAAATTATAGGTATATAGTTGATTTGAAAAGTGATGTAATAAGTAGTCATTTAAGAGGAATTTTAGCATTTTTTAAGCTCATAATTAGTTTATTAAAAGTTAATTGTAATTATTTTATGTAATTATAATTTTAAAAATCAAGTCTCTTTCTTATTGCTAAAATTATTGTATTTAAAAATATTATTTTAAGTTAATTTTTTTAATATTTAACACAATTAAAAAATCAGAAATAAAGTAAGAAAATATAAGTTTACTATTGGTTATTATTGTTTTCTTTGAGTTTTGTTACTTGTGGTTAAATTGTTTTGACTTAATTCTAATTTAGTCAAATAAATTTCTCAACAAGAGTAATTTTAGCTCATCTAAAAGTTAGGTTATGATGCTAAATTGAGCACTTAGCGAAATGACCATCGAAGCTAGCTTACCCACTTGTAATCAACTTCAATAAATTTATAATTTGGGTTAATAGCACGCTATTAACAAATTATAAAGATTTTAATACCCAAACTATAAATTATTATAAATATGCATATGTCCGTGCAAAAATTAAACTTTGGTAACTCGTTTTCGTATGAAAACAAAAAATATTTTGTTGTTCTTTTTTGTTTAAAATATTATTACACGCAGTCTTGACGAGCCATTGATTTGTTCAACCATTGAACAAATTCATGTGCGCACATCAAAACCTCTCGTGAAGACCGTCGTTGTCGATGTCATGTTCTTCTTCAAACAGCATGTTCATGTTCTTGTTCGAACATTTGTTGTCTGCCATCAAATGTTGTTTTTAGTAGGAAAGTTTGACTTTTAAAGAACACCATCTGTTATATAAGCATTCAAACAACATTGGCGACAAACAGAAAATTTGTTTAGTCGGAACATGCACGTACGTTTTCTCCACACAGAAAAAAGTAAACAAATTATTGTTCCTTATTCTGCCGACTCTTTGTTAATGTGCAAACAAATCAATGGCACGTCAAGACGCAGTGTTACTTCTTACAACTACAACCAGGGTTGTCAGATATAGCGACTTCTCGCCAAAAGTGGCGATTTTCCATCTTATTTGGCGATCAAATTTTGGATTTGGCGACATGGTGACTTATTGGAGAATTTCATAATAGTTGGCGATTTTGTTGGCTATTTTTCATTGAATTTTGGTCAACATTAGAAACTGAATTAAGGAATATCAAAAATGATAATGAAGAAATTGAAGAAAATTGTTTGTTATATATAATTTTTTTTATATATGAAAATGATTTTACTTCTGGAAACATATATCTACATAAATATATTTAAAGTTCACGAACATCTTTCCCTTTTCATATTTAAAGATCATTTTACTTCTGGAAACCGGAAACTTTATTTAAAGTTACGAATATATTTCCATTTTGAAATATTGCATTCCTTATCACAAATAAAATCCATCTTTTCAAAGATTTTTATAAATCCTATCATACTTTTGGATGCTTAACAACCACAATAGAAAATATTAACTTTTGATTTGGTAAGATTATAAGAATTATGATATTCTATCTCTAGTAGGCTGGAAAGTTTGTATATGGCAAAAATAAATTTATTGTATTACCCGTTCAAATAGTGATAAAAATTTTTCATTTTATGTGAGAAGATATACTACAAATTTTTATTGTGATAGAACCATATATTGGGATGGCGCAGAAGCTTTGAGCATTTTTTTTTTTTTTTTTTCTTTAAATCTTATATAGTTATATTTTTTTATTTTATTGGTGGTTTTTTATATTTATTATTATTTTAGTTTCGTTAAAACTAAAACTAAACCTAAAATAATGTAAAACTTAAAAATTTGTTATCCATCCTTATTTTATAATCTTTTTTCATGTTTTAATACCTAAATGGGGTAATAAAAATATTTTTTTCTAAATTTATTTGTTGTAGAAAGATGGGAGTAGATATTTTTGTAGTATTTTTGTGCAACCTGCGGACTTCTGTTTACTTTCATTTGACGCGTTAAATGAAAGTAATATAAATTAAAAGTAAATTTTTTCTTATGTGCTTTTGTTTTTGGTTCTTGTTTTAATGCATTTAATTTCCATGCTATTACTAAAGAATTATCCAATATTGGTTTTTATATATCACTAGTTATCCCCGGTGCGCTTCGCTACACCCATCCACAAAAAACACAATAAACACTTGGAAGAAAAGTATGACCAACTTTTAACGCGAAAACGCACACTATTCTCAAGTCAAAAATGTTCCCATCCAACCTGTTTTTTGCTAGACTATACGTATTAACACGACAACAATTTTTACTTTTAATGGGATGTGCCACTCCCAGTATTCTTATGCAGTCTGTATTTTGCTAGGCTATGCACATTAGTATGAGGATTACTTGTGCAAAGTTTCAAGAGTATACCTAATGTAGTTCTCTAGGTACGCGATAATAATTTTTCACTTTATATAGGAGGTACCACGCCCTCCATTCAAATTCAGTCTGGGTTTCTCTACACAATGTATCTTAATATGGGGGTTACTGATGCAAAATGCCAAGGCGTTACCTATTAAGGTTCTCTAGATACAGGATAATAATTTTTTACTTTGTATGGGGTGTACCACGCTAACTGTCCTAATTCAGCCTATGTTTTTCTAGATTATACGCATGGGTATGAGGTTTATTTGTACCCACTTTGAAGACCATGCCTATTATAGTTCTCTATACACACAATAATAATTTTTCACTTTGTATGCGAGGTACCACGCCCACTGTCCCAATTCATTCTCTATTTTGGCACTCTATGCGCCTTAGCAAAAAGCTACTCTTGCAAAGTTTCAATTCGCTATCTATTGCAGTTTTCCAGGAACACGATAATATTTTTTCACTTTGTATTGTCGGTCCCACGGCAACTATTCCGGCTATAACTCATGAACCAAAACACATAAAGAGACCGTTTGTACATAAAAACCTTGGTATTGACGTCACCTTTCATGTAACCTTTGCAGAAACAAAATCGGTTCACGCATTCCAGAGAACATCAATTACTAACACAATGTAACTTTTTTTTATATATATAATATAAGTAGATTGTTAATTTAAATATAATACATATTTTTTACAAATAACATGCGGTGTTTACTTTCATTTGACGCTCACAGTATGTAATTTAATGAATTGTTAGTATACCGTTTTTTAAATGAAATAGTAGTTGTTGAAAGTGATTTTTAATTTAAATTTACCCACATAATATAAAATAAATGAAAACTTTATGTTAGTTATTTTTTATTTTTTTTAATATTTGGGGTTTCTTCGTGCCTCTGCGATAAGCAGAGAATGGGAGATTTACTTGGTTGAAGCAAAAGGTCAGAAAGTCATCAGGAATTTAAACTTTTATTTTATATTTATTATTGTTATTATTTTGTTTTAATATTCAATTTAATTTAATTGAATTAATTAGTTATATAGGCTTAAGTTCTTTATTACAAAGAGATAAAGAAAAATTAGACACCAGCAGAACGTATTGCATTTTCTGGATCGCTACATCCGTCATCAGCATTCTTCGTATCCATCTACAAGGTATTTTCAATTATTTTTTCATTTAAACAAACTTATCAAAGAAGTAGAATATGAGAAATTTAAACTTTTATATTAGCCTTATTCACAATCTTGTGCAAATGGTCTTGCATCGTAGCATTTGCAAAATTCTATTGTATAATTTTACAACACACTAACAAAATATATAGCAATGCATATGCTACACATTGGGAAATAAACAACACCTAAAACCATAGTTTTTATTTGCTAGGCATTTGCAATCTGACAGCTGACAATATAAATTAAATTAAAAATATGAAAATTAAAATCAACAAAAAATATGAAAAAATTAAAATCGAAAACCAAAAAACGTAAAGAAGAAAAGAATTTAAAAATGGATCCAGATGGACAAAATAAAATTTTATTTGATATCTATTACTGGATTGTCTGGAATTGTCACGGAATTTTCCGTGATCTTTAGTATTTCTTGCACTTAAAATTCCGAAGAAATACTGTTGCCGTTAACTGTAATCTAAACGACGGCTATACTCAAATTTTTCCTGAAGAAGAGCACCGAAGGCGCTCGAAATATTGAATAATATTAAAAATTTATTAATAAAACATAAAGAGTTTTATTTAAATAAAGTTATGACCTTGAGCCTGAAATAAAATTCAATTAAAAATTCATATAATTCGATTTAATTCTTAACTTTTTTTAATTATGCATTTATTTTTCCTTTTTAGGGTTCCGTACACAAAGTGTAAAAACGAAACGAAAATACTAAAACGTAGGGTGTTCCAAAAGTGACGTGTTATTTACGTTTATGTCTTTTTTTTTGAGCTGTAAGAGGAAACCACTTACAATTTGCAGACTGTAATTAAAACTATGTTTGTTTTATAAACAAGTATACAAAATTGAACTTAAATATTAAGGGGTGTTCCAATAGTGACGTGATTTGCATGTATATATCCTAAGTTTTGAATGAATAGGTGGAATCTTGAAATTTTTACAGGAGGTGTATAACTATGTCCACTATAACAAATAATAAAAATTAAAGGGTTTTCCGCCAGTGACGTGATTTGCATGTATAAAGCCTTATTTCTTGAAGCGTAACAGGTAGACTCTTGAAATTTTGTACAGAAGATGTGTTCCCACGGCTGATATTACAATTACTAAAAATTAAAGGGTGTTCCGACAGTGACATATTTTTCACTTATAGTGTCTTATTTTTTAATCGCAATAAGTAGACTCTTAATATATTTATAGAAAGGAAGTTGCCATGGCCACTATAATGAATAATAAAATTAAAGGGTGTTCCGACAGTGACAAGATTTTATAAACCGTAATAGATACCCTCTGGAAATGTTTACAGTAGATGTCTTACTACGGCCGCTATAACAAATACTTAAAATTGAAGTGTGTCCATTAGTAACGTGTTTTTCACGAATATTACCTTATTTTTTTAACCGCAATAGGTAGGCTCCTGATATTTTAATAGAAAGTGTATTACCATGGCCGTTATAAAATCAATTACATATTTAAATTTAAAGGGTGTTCTAATTATGATGCAATTTTCGCGAATATTACTTTAATTTTAAAATTTAAGGGTGTCCCATAAGACATAAAGAAATAAACAACTGGAATTTTTAAATTATACTGAACATAGTACGGAACCCTACGTGTGTGAGTGTAACTCGCACTTGACTAATTTATTTATTATTATTTTTTGTTTTGATTTTTGATTTAATTGTTTATTCTTTTGTAAATTTTTCTATTTTATTGTTATTTTCCATTAAATTTTAGATTAAACAAGATAACCAAAACAATTGCAAGTAAAGCCTAGTACTCTGTTCGAATTTGTGAAAAATGTTGAGCAACATTTATTATTTCACAAGGAAAATTTGACATTTAAAATGTGGTGTCTATCTCGCGATTTGAAAGAATTTTACGATTTTCTTGCTTTTAAGTATACCATATTGTTTTAGAAATGTTAACAAAAGCTAAGCGATCAGCTGTTATTTGAAAAATTTCACATGAAATAATGCCCCTTTGCTTTATTTCACAGCTTTGATGAAATGTTGCCAGAAACATTTCAATGTTTTTCCACAGCAAAAACAGAGTACTACTTCAGCAACATTTTTTCATGACTTTTTCATACAAATTTTTTATGTATGTAGTTTGACAGCATTCCACATGAAAAACTAAACAGAGTACCAGGCTTAAGTGATGAATTCGACCATCAATAACTGTACCATGGAGCTGCAAAACTATCGATATTCGGCCCATTCGACAGCTTATTTAAAAACTATCGATACTATCGAAGTTTTTTAAGTGGTAATTAAAATCAAAAAGAAAGTGTAAGCTAATACTGCCGAGTTCTGCGCAAGTTTCGTCTATTACGAGAGCAGTGTGATAATCAGATGATATTTTTTATATCTAGTGCAGTAATTTCCAATGCAATTCTGATCTCATTAACGGTTATCTAGTACTAGACAACTGTCAAATATTTGGCAAGAACTTTAATACTATCTACAGTTGAATTTGAGCAAGCATCTATTACAATGGCAGCTTCTCAATTTCTTGACTTTTTGTATTTATAATCGCAGAAGTTTTAATACTTCCAATGCAACACTGTTCCCGTTAATTTTTACTGTCGAATTTTGGGCAAAGTACGCTTGCCTTCGTATTTGAATGAATATTTTATACCATCATGACAATTTCATGACAACACAACAACACTCATTAGAAAACCTGTATTTCAACTTTCTTGTACGGTATAACTTATGACGGATTCTATGTGCCCCAGCCTTAAGCGACAATGTCAACGACTAGCGCACGTGTTCCTGAACCCAGAGCTAATTTACGACTGTTTATATTATGTTTGAATATTTTGTGCAACACTTACTATTTAATTCGCGCATGGAGTTGCCAGGTTTTTCTTTACTTTTATCACTCAATATCAATGACAAAACTGCGGACTGTTGCAATTAAACCCCATTACATTCTAAATATTGCTGAAGAGCTATGTACATACATAGGTAAATAGCTATGTACATACATAGGTAAATAGCTATGTACATACATAGGTAAATAGCTATGGTGAGGGTTATATTAAATTCGGCATAGCTGAAGTATCACTGTTACTTGGTTATTTAATAACAATTTAATAACAATTACAAGTTTTTCAAATATTCATATTAAATCACATTTACAATAAAAATCTTGTTAAAAATTGCAAAAACAGTAATTCAAATGTTATAGTTATTTTAGCGTATAATCATAATAATAATCTGATTGGTTGGTAGATCTACACAAGAAATGAGCCAAAAATTTTAAATTTTACAGTCTCCTTGTTTTGTCAGTCATTTTAATCTTGTACGATATGTTGTTTAATGTACCAAAAATGCAAGTAAATAAATAAACTTACCACGGTGTCTACTCCATCTGCTTTTAGATTACTTGACGACATTTTGATATTTTTTAATGTGATATATATACGACTGCAACCTTTATTGGTATTTTCAAGTTGTCTCTTTCTTTGGATGGTTATTTGTGTAAACTATCATAGCATCAAACTTTAAGGTTAGACGGAGCAAATATTTGACAAAATATATGTATGTTACCACTAACTTTTAAAAGTCACTTTAATATTGTATTAAATTAGAAGCGCTTAAAATATTTGTTCAAATATTTGTATCGTCTGACCTTAGAATTTTTATTTTTTATCTGGTTTGATTTTTAAATGTTAATTATTTTGCGTTGTTTTTTTTTTTTAATAGCATGTAACCGGTGTTTCGGTTTGCGTAAAATACACGGTAACCTCACAATAAACATGTAATTAAGGTTTTAATTTGTTGTTGGTTTTTGCAGACACAAATTTCACTTTTATCATTAAATAGATACGCTCACAAGCGAATTGAAATGCACATATTAATCGAACCACTTGTGCTACAAATGCAAAAGAATAAAATAAATTTCTGTTTGTTTTTTCTTTATTTTTGTTTAAATCAAAAAGAAAACAGTGCACCAATCCAAACTAGGAGATATAAAGTAAAACATACAGTATCACTACGATAAATTATATCTTCATAAAAGTAAATTGGGTTCAAATAAGATCTCACTGTATCCAGTGTAAGAAGTCGCTGAACTTATAATACAACAAATTAGCAAATTTTAAGTCACTGTTTTGATTCGTGACGTTTTTTGGTAAAACATTCGCGTGGCATCTACCTGTTGGACTGTTATGAACGATACTCTCTAAAAGAGTAAAAACAAATAGTGAATCCAGTTTTGTATGAACTGAAGCGAGTTGAGTATCTTGCCAACCAGTGTTACCGCCGAAAATTTTGAAAAAGTTGCACAAAAAGACGTTTTATCAAAATAAAGTCGCACAAAAAAGTAGTTTTTCCAAAAAAAGTCGCACCCTTTTTTTTACGTTTTTTTTTTTTTATTTAAACAAAACAAAAAGTAATTTTTTATAAAGACCAACTTCTGTTTAGGCAGCTTATATTAATTGACATTTATATAAGTATGTATCAACTTCGTTTCTGTATTCTTGTACAAGTTCATTACTTGGAGTCCAGTCTTCTATTTCGGTATCTAACAAGTTTAGAGCTGATAGCATGGAACCACAAGTTGCTACTTTTAACCTGTTAGTTACTTTATTTTCATTGAACCCAATTTAGTAAAAATTCTTTACGCACATGCGCTGAGGTGAGGTAAAGTTAAAACTTTCGCGGCCAATTTGTATAAATTTAGATACAAAGGTTCGTTTAAAGAATTTTTTAAACTACCTACTGTATGCCAAAAACTCTCAGCATCATTAATTTCATAAATGTGCTCGTATTATTTATCCTTAGCTTAACTTTCCAATAATTTATATTCGCTAATAAAGGTCTCAGGTTCACTTATTACATAATTAAATTCTGATATAAGATCAATGTAAGTAGTTAATCGGGTATGTTCTGTAATCCGAAACAGAGTGAAATTGAAATCCAATAAATTTTAAAAAAAAATATCTCTTAGTTGCGCCTATTATTTTAAAACATTAGCAATCAAGGAAGTTATGTGAATGGTCTTTAATCAAATGTATAAAAAATAATATCAAAATGTTGTAAGCTTAAAAAGTTATGACATTTTAAAATTTCATTCGGATTCAATTTCACTCGGTTTCGGATTACAGAAGATACCCGAATATCTTCGTTAGAGGTAAAAAATTTTGGTTGTAAAAAGATTAAAATAACTGAGTATTCTTCTTATCATTAACGTTTATCCTCAACAATATTGCTTAACAAAGCTTTTGGTAAAACTTTAAAATAATTTGTTTAAACGCAATGCATTCAATATTAAGCATATTTTCAGCATGTATTGCATTTTTAGCTTCATGGCCTATATAAATATTTATAACATCTTTGATGTTTAGTGTGTCCCTATAACTTATATTTTCTAGCTTTGTGACCAATATATATTCTATCTTCAGAAAAATTTGGAGAAAAATCTCCTTTGTATCCAATGTTTTTGAAGTCTTTTCTTAAAATTGCGTCTGAATGAAAGAATGCTTGTCTTTGTGCTATGCTCTATATAAGATGTGAAAAATATTTAAAATTTAAATGCTTTTCATCACACCTTACGTCTGCATTCAGTGATGGAAAAAAACCTTCCAATTGTAGAAGGACAGTAAGGAAAAATAAAAACGTGGTTTGTTTGTTGGTGTTTTGTTGAAGCTTTAATATTCTGTAATATTATTCTATTAACATCATCATTCTCATTGTGTTTTGTAGAATTTTATTACTTATAGAGTATTTTTGGCTTCTCTAAAATTAGGAAAAAAGTTTCCTGATGATCTGGCCTGAGCAACCAGTGAAATACGTATAGGGACTAGCTCTTTTCCCCCAACAAATAAATTGCATTTTTATTATAAAACGTTATGGGTAATTAGCATAATATTAAATAAATGAAATTTGTACTTTTAAAATTATATATTTAAGGTAGACCGGAACCCTACGTGTGTGAGTCGGACTTTTCTGATTTTTTTTAAATTTTTCTATTTTTCTTTGTTGTTATTATTCATCCATCCAAGTAGCAAGAAAACATATGCCGCAGAAAGCCAGTTTTTAAATGCCATAAATTTTTTATAGCAAAATACGCACTGTGCATGTTTTTTTTTGCAAAAATTGAAATTGTACTTCCCATTGTTCTAAAATTCTATTTGCTACCGATTCGAACGAAAGCCATCTGGTGTCCGAAATCCTTAAAAGCTTGTGCTCTGGAACGTCACGTTTGAACTTCGAATAAAGTTAAAAATGTCCTTTCATAACTTCTCTACGTTTTCGGGTATGCAATTTAACGCCGAAATGTTTATAAGATTATTAGAGTGGCAAACACAGCCAAGATGAAACAAGTGGGGGACTTTCTTTTTTAATAAACTGGAAGCTCCAGCATTTCTTTCAACCATAGTGGAAGCGTTGTCTGTCGCTTTTTTTTGTGGCATAATTATATGAGTGTGCAAAAGTCGCACATTAAGTCGCAGTCCACCAAAAAGGTTGCAAATTGCGACTTTAATCGCACAACGGCAACACTGTTGCCAACCCAATCAAGTGTTTGTTTTTTACTCTAAGCTTTCAACATGAAAGAAAACGATCGGCAATTTATTGCACCATTGTGTGTATCACGAGCTTTTGTAATGAAAGCTTTTTTAATAAATTTGCAATCAGGGTTGTCAAATCACTTAACATTTTAACTATTTAACATTTGTAAATAATTCTTGCTAAAAATGAAAAATAAAATTCATAATTGAAAATTCAGTTAAACCATAATAATTTGTATTTCTTTTTTTAATGTTAAAAAATCAACCTCTTAAAATCCGTAAAACAAATGCTTTTTCTTTAATTTAAGCTTGCAAAAATAAACGGCTCGTTCCGTTGGAATTTGCATTTGTTTTTTAAATGCCAATCCAATAAAAGTAACTACAAATACCGTTAAAAGCAACGAAATTTTTGTTGTTTTTACTATTTTCACTTCAAGTTTTCAGTTAGACTTATTTCAAGTAATAAAAAATGGCTTCAAAGTTAAATGCATCCTAAAATCAGTTTTTGCATGTATTAAAAATAAACGTTAAAATCGGTTAAATAATTTTTCGCTCTTCATATTTAGTGTACCTATATTTATTTAGAAATAATTTTACCGAATACTTTGTTAACAAACTACAATGAGTTATTGGAAAAATATTCTGAGTGTAGAAAACAAAAAAAAAATTAAAAATTTAGTTTTGGTTTGGCATAAAAATCCTTTTTGTCACTCACATGAAAAATACTAAAACATAAATGTGTTTTCTTTCGTTTTATTACGAAAGAACAGAATATGTATTTCATTTTATAAAAACAGGGCCTAAGTCAAAAATTTCTTTATGATATTTTTTGTTTACTTATGGTTATTTAAATGTTTAAACTTAGTTTTAGTTCTTTACAAATTTTAAGTTCACAAATTCCACAATTTTAATAGTTTTAGGTCTTTGTACAAAATTTAATTTCATAATGTCAACGATACAATAATTATTACAATTAATAAGAAAAGAAGTTAAAGTTGTACAAAATTTAAAGACTAAAGACAATACAAATTGTTTGTGTAAAATATTACTATTGCAAAAAATAAAGGAATGTTAACAATTTAATGTACAGTGACGGGTAATAAAGGGGGTTCATCTCTGAACATTCTAGCCCCCATGAGTCGGTGTGGATTAATAGACATTTTTCATCTTTATTTGAGGGGAGTTGTTGTTGGTGTTGATATTAAAACATCAGGAAAGGTTGAAGTTGAATCATTGGCGTAGTTAATATTAGCTGACATGACTATAATTAAAAAAATGGTTGAAATGGTTGAAACTTGAAATAATTTTTTATTTTGTAGTAGCACAACGATTTTTGTTATGGGCCTGATGAAGAGCCCGTTTTTTGTTTGAAGATCGACAACTCTACAGTTTGTATCGGCACCAAATTTGTAAAACGAAATTTAATTTTATTGCGTTTTTGATCCACAAAAAATGGCACTTGCAAAATTTGTAAATTGTACAAATGACGTTTTTGACTTTGAAAACAGTTATTCAGAAGTCAGGGCTGAAGACAACATTAATTCATTAGAATTAGTTGGGGTTGAATTCGATTCAATCTGGAATCAAGTGAAGAGGGCCTACGAACACTGTCGCGATAAAAAACGATAAGTCAACCAACAACATTTCGATAAACAGAAACTTAGCGACAAATATAAAAAAGCTTTCTCTCCTACAAAACGCGTTCAGTGTCAGTAATGGCTAAAATCCAAGCGTTAAGAAACACGACTCAAGAAAAAAAAAACAAAACCATGAAACATTTTTCACAACCCCATTCCTAACTGCCAACATTGTAAAAAACCTCACCCATTAAAATCTTGTCCAAATCAGTCACAAATTCTTTTTACAATTGTCTGTCAGTAGACCACAATGTTAAGGAGTATGAAAGTAGGTTTAGCTTTAGATTGTGCAAGCAAAAGCATAACCCATTGTTGCACAAGTCAAACACGACCCAGTCTAACAGCACAGCTAATAGTAGGTCTGATGAGCACGCAAGTAAAAGTGCCGCAACAAGAAACAACACAATATACGTCCTTGACCCACGAGAAGATAATCAATCCTTATCAAATTGAAAAGATAGAGAAACTTTATTATTCACTGTTTTAGTTCACATCGAAACAAGAGGTCAACGATTCCAGGCGAGAGCTATCATCGACCCTGGTTCACAATCAACATATCGGACAAATTTAAGAACCGATTAAATTTACCAACTAAACTAAAGTTAGTACACGTTTCAGGTTTGAGTCAAACAGTATCAGACACTTCAACAAAAGCCTGCTTGTTTAAACTTTTGTTCCTGTGTGGAACCTAGTTTTAAATTAGAAATCTGGGCGCGGCTCCCTAGGACCCTCCATATTAATTTACCACCACAAATGTTAAACTCAGGGCAAATCAGTGAGGCTGCTAAATTTGAACTTGCAGACTCTCACTTTAATCAAAACCGACCCATCGACCTGCTAATAGGCCTTGACTTACGCGCGAGCATACCTTGCATGGAAACACCGATGCGGTCTGTTTGATTCCTTTTGTTACAAAAAAAAGCAGGGCAGTCGTTGGGACTGCCAATAGAAGTGAAAACTAAGTAACTTGTGATTACTTTTACCCACGATTTTTTATGAAATACAAAGCAAAAGTATCATTTAAGTTTTCACAGAAGAATTAAATATTATTGTAGTTAACAGTTTTCGGCTCTACAAGTTTTGTTTCTTTTTTAAATGGCCGCTTATAAGAAACTTTTTCTGAAAATATGAATATACATATACATACATATTATATATATATATATATATATATATATATATATATATATGTATATATAGATATATATATATATATATATATATATATATATATATATATATATATATATATATACATATATATATATATATATATATATATATATATGTATATATAGATATATATATATATATATATATATATATATATATATATATATATATATATATATATATATATATATATATATATATATATATATATATATATATATATATATATATATATATATTTATATATGTATGCGTTGGTGTCGCAGTAAACGACTAGTAAAGTAAATACTAGAGATATGCATTATTAGCTTTTTTTATGTTTGTGCCCGCAGAACTCAGCCATTTCTGAACCGATTTTAAAAATTTAGTCCCGTTTTAAAAACAGTCCATATTTTAAAAATTAAAGGGTGTCCCCATACAACATTCATGTTTTTTTCGTGTATTAAGAAGCCTAAAGGGCATCAATTTCAAATTTTAAAAAATTGCGTATCACTACAGCTCACAACAATAAAAAGTAATAAAACAATAAACTTAACATTTAAAGGGCGTCCCTATAGGTGACGTCATTTGACCTTTATGGGCCTATCTTTTGAACCGTTAAAGATAAAACCTTGAAAGTTTAACAGAATGTCGATTACTATGACCTTTATAATAATAACGATAAATATTCAAAATTATAAATTAAAGGGTGCTCCAATAGTTCATTAAATTTGATGTATATGCCCATACTTTTGAACAGTTGTACACCGACCGTTAAATTTACAAAGAACCTGTATTACTAAGTCCGCTATAACAAAAAGTATAAAATTTGAATTTGGAAATAAAAGAGTGTGCCAATAGTTAATGTAATTTTATGTATGTGGCCAAACTTTTGAACCGTTATAGACAGACAGCTGAAATTTACAAGGAACCTTTATTACTAAGTCCGCTATAACAGGTATATAATTTGAATTTAGAAGTTAAAGGGTGTACCCATAACTGATGTCATTTGACCTATATGGCCCTATATTTTGAACCGTTATAGACAAACACTTGAAAATTAGACAGAATTTCCACTACTTTGTCTGGTATACTAGCTAGTATAAATATTTAGAATTATGAATTAAAGGGTGTCCCAATAGTTCGGTAATTTGCTGTATATGACTAAACCTTTGAACCGTTACAGGCATACAATTGAAATTTACAAAAAATCTTTGTGTCCAAGTTCTCTATAACAATAGGTCTTTAATTTAAAATTGTAAATTAAAGGGTATCCCAATAGGTGATGTTATTTGATTTTTGTTGAAACCGTTATAGAGAGAGATAGAGACTTGATATTTATATATAGTTAATGAAATTTGATGTATGCCTTATCATTTGAGCCGTTTTAGATAGACAACTGAAATTTACTCGTAATGTGTACTACAATGGTCCCCATAAATGACAGATGTTGGTGAAAATAGCTTAACTTTTGAACAGTTATAAGGAGATGCTTTCACATAGTCTTTACTTATTTTCCTGCTAATTTTTGGTGCATTTTGTTTATATTTTATTTGTTTTGTATATAGTTCTTACAGATTACTTCTTACATTTTTAATTTAGAACTGGTACCCCACTATCTGTTTTAAAGTCGGTTTTTTTTTGCAAGAATTATTTAATCATATTAAATCATTACACTAACACGCATAAACTCCTTTGTAAAATATATGTTACAGTGAGCAATATAAACATGTTGAGTGAATAAGCACAAAATCTGTATCAGAGAGAATCAAAACATGTTTCCTTTAGTTTTTTTTCAAACTTAAACATTGCAATGTTGCTAACGGTTGTGTTTTAAAATTATCATTGTGCCAATAGAATGAATGAAATTACAGCTTTCATTTGGTTGCATAAAGACAAACTGAATGGCAAAAATACCAATGGACAGAACAGTCTGACGGACCATCTGATAGTCAGACAAACCAGCAGAGAGTCAGTGAGACCATCAGACAGTTCGTCAGATCGTCACACAGGCCTTCAGACAGTCCGTCAGTCAGCCAAACAATCAGTCAGACCGTCAAATATTCAGACCGTCAGATAGTCAGGCTGTCAGACCGTCAGTTTGTCAGATAGTGAGTAAGACCGTCAGATCGTCAAACAGTCATACACTCAGATCGTCGGACAATTAGACCGTTAGACCGTCTAACAGTGAGTCAGACCGTCAGTTTGTCAAACAGTCAGACCGAGACTAAATTCGAAAACGACTCAACCAAAAACAAAAAACTACTTAATACGTAATCCCTCGACAAAATCTTTTCACACTTTTGAAAGGTGGAGGAAAGCCCAAAAAAGATTTTGAGGTGAAACGAGGACACAATTTGTGAAAACAATTTTAAAGCTACGACGCTTAGAAATGAAACGGGAAGGTATAATGTTACCCTACCCTTTAAAAAAGGAGAAGACATAGGCTCTTCTCGGGATATACCCGAGGCCCAGTTTTTGAGAATGGAGTGCATGCTAAGCCAGAAATCCGACTTCCAAAATAATGCGACGAGGTCATTTTAAAAATAAGTACCCTGTTTTACCAACCGTATATCTAATAACGAACTGTGAAAATTTGAGAAAGATCTTTTAACTGGTAAAGGAAGCTATAGCTACCTTCAAAAAAATTATTTTTATAATTGACTAAAAATAGTATTAAATATAATCACAAAAAAACATGCTTCGTTTATTTGATTTTTTCCCAAGTTCCGGTTCGAATTAAAAAAAAAAAAAATTTTTCTGATCAATAGAAGACATTATAAGAGTACAAAAATCATAAAAAACAGAATACAATATATTTAATTTTTTTTGTAATGTAAAATAAAAGTTTGGCAATTTTTAAACTTCAATTAAAATAAATGCGATCTTTATAAAAATTAAAAAATACTTTATATATTAAATTTTATATGTATTTTAAAGGAAATATAGCTGTTATACAAACTCAATTTTTAGTTCTTGTTGCAAAAAATAAATTTTTAGTGATTATTTTTGTGAAACAATAAAAAACTACTTAATTTGTGACTTCAGTCCACCCTTGCATAAAAAAAGGAGACATTTTCAGTATTTCTTCCTTCAGCATTTTTCCGATTTTGGATTTTATGCAAAATAGTAAAATTGAACTTCTATTTTGCTTCGTTTGTAGTTTTTTTCATTAAAAATCTTTAAAAAGTAGAGAAATTCGAGCCAAAATTTAAATGACTTTGCTCACAATTTTTGCTTTATATTAAAAGAGAACTCTTTAATAAAATTATAATTCTTTATTCGTCTTAACAGTACGCTGCTTAAACTAGAATTGCTTGTAAGACTAAATGCAAAAACTGCAAGAAGCTGTAATAAACAACTTGTGGAATACTGGTTTTTTACTAAGTAAATAAGAACTGGTTTCAATAATAAATCCGTAAATATGAATTTTAAAGAGAACTGGTTTTATTTATATACATATATGTATATATACATATAAATGCCTCACAATTACCCCCTTCATAATTTTTTTCTTCTGCGAAATTCATAATTATAACTGTATTTATAAAATACATATATTAATTTAACTATTTTCTTTTAAGCTTTAGGTCTTTAAATAATTTTATTTTTTCGACATTTCCCTACTCCTTTGTGTAGCATCATCAGGAAAAATTAACAAATTAACGTTATGAAAATTACAATTAAAAAAGTATTGAAAAAATTTTCTTCAAAGTAACATATTTCAAAAAAAAATTTTGTCATAAAATTATTAAAATGTTTTTTTTAACAAGTACAAACAATAATTAAATTATTTCTTATTTACTAAATGTCTGTAAATTTGAGCTATATTATCTGTTTAAGAAGTTTCTAAAATCATTGGACACAAACGATGTACCGTTATCAGAGACAATACATTTTGGTAACCCAAAACGAACAAACATTTCTCTTAAAACCTTAATAACGGCGTGACTTGTTCTGCTTGTTCCCATATCAATACACTCAATCCACTTACTGGTACTGCCCACGATTACAAGGCACCAGCGTTTTAAAAACGGACCAAAAAAATCTATGTACAGTCTTGACTTCTTCTGTTCTAGGCCACGGAATTAACTCTTGCTGAGGTGGATTTTGCCGTGTTTTTAAACATGCGTCGCAAGCCTTAACAATTTCTTCCAAGTCTTTACTTTGACTTGACAACCAACAACACTCTCTAGCCATAGATTTCATTTTCATTATGCCCATGTGCGATATGTGTAAAAAGTTAACAACCCCGCTTCTTAACTTTTGGGGTATGAGCACCCTATAACCCCAAAATAAACAGCTTGATTCTATAGACATTTCGCTTCGTTTAAAAAAAAAAATGGAAGTAATTCGGGTTCCGAACACTTTGCAGGCCAACCTGAAAGTACGCATTCCCGAACTTTTTTCAAAATGTTGTCCTTTTCAGTTTCTGAACGTATAGTTTCAAAATTTAACATTTTTCTATCACCTTCAATTTCGTTTAGGTAATTAATATATAAATCAGGATGACTTTCATATACTTTACTATCGGATTCCGTTGGGTATCTTGAAAAATAGTCAGCTACATTACTTTCTGATTTAATATGCGAAATATCAAATTGATAACCTGACAAAGTTAACGCTATTCGCTGCAATATATTTGAGGCCATTACTGGGATTCCTTTTTTGGGGTTAAAAATATGATGCAAGGGCTTGTTATCAGTTACCAATGTGAACTGACGTCCGTAAAGGTACTGGTGAAATTTTTTAACTCCGAACAGAATTGACACAGCTCGCGATCTAATTGTGAATATCTTTTTTCTGTGTCTGACAAAGTCCTAGAAGCGAACTCGATTGGTATTTCTACACCATTATAGTCAACCTGCGATAGCACAGCACCTACCCCTACCGGACTTGCATCTACAATCAATTCAGTTTTAAAACTAGAATTAAAATGTGCTACACAATTCGGAGCCACTAAACTATCCTTTAGCTTCTTTACTGCCTCTGGACAAATTTCAGTCCATTTAAATTCAGCATTAGCTCTAAGCAACTGATGCAACGGATATAATAACGTGGATACATCCGGTAAAAATCTTCTATAAAAATTTATTACCCCTAAGAACGCTTGAAGTTCTTTTACGTTTTTTGGGTTTAGAATTTTTGAAATGGCGATAACCTTTTCCGGGTTCATGTGTAGCCCATTTTTATTAATAACATGTCCTAAATATGTAATTTCTTTACAGAAAAATTCACATTTTTCTGGAGACAATTGGAAACCTGCATTATTTAAAATATTTAAAACTTGTTCAAGACGTTCGTTATGTAATTTACGATTTGGTGCACTTATTAAGATATCGTCTAAAAATACTACCACACCGTCTAATGCAGCTAACAACGAGTCCATTATTCTTTGGAAAATTGCAGGAGCTGAGGCTAATCCATATATGAGCCTGTTGTATTGAAAAAGGCCTTTGGATGTAGATATAGTTGTAAATTTTCGAGATTTTTCATCTAACTCTATTTGCTGATAGGCCATACTCAAGTCAAGTTTAGTAAATTCCTCCCCCCATGTAATTTCGAAAAAATTTCTTTGATTCGGGGTAAAGGATATTTTTCTACCATCAAGTACGGGTTCAAAGTCACCTTAAAATCACCGCATATTCTAACACTGCCGTCTTTTTTTAATATTGGCACAATTGGCGTTCCCCACTCACTATATTCAACTGGTTTCAAAATGTTCAGTTTAACTAACTCATCTAAGCCTGCTTCAACTTTATCTTTAATGGCTAATGGTAAAGTTCTAAAAAATTTTGGAATAGCGTCCTCTTTTACCTTTAACACTGCCTTGTTCATTTTAAACAATCCCAAACCACCATCAAACGAGTTGCGAAATTTTTTCACAATAGGATTACCGTTTACCACCTCCTGATCGGAGGCATAATTTATGTTAAAAATTTTTATATCAAATTCCTTCATAAAGTTTCTACCTAAAAGGGGTGGACCACCATTTTTAATGAATTTAATTGGAATGAGCTTCTCTTTGTTACCATACCGCACGAACACATCACAAGCACCCACAGGAATTATTTATGTACCATTGTAAGCTTTTAATAGCATTTCAGATATACGTAAAGGAAAGTTATTAAAAGTAGCGTAATACGTTTGTTCAGAAATTACATTATTTTCTGACCCAGTATCCAACTCCATATCAAAAGGATTGTTTATAGTTACAGTAATTTTTATAGGTCCATTCTTTGGACTTGAAACAGAAAATAAACTTAAATCGCTATTTATGCTATTATCTTCTAAATAATTACAATTTTTTATTTTACACACATTTTTTAATGACCCTTTTGATTGCATTGGTGACACTTATAATTTGTGTACTTACATTGGTCACTGCTGTGATTTTTTCGGCCGCAAACTGCACACATCCACTCGCCCCTCATTTGCCCTTGCCTTGAGTACCATGCATTTTCCTTATATGGTTGACATCTTCCTGCTTTACCTCTACCTCATCATATTGGTGCTTTACGTATTCGGCATTATTAGCTATTTCCACTACCTTGTCAAAAGAACACACCACTGACTCCAAGAAAATTTTTTCCCTGGCTGGGCCTTTCTCCAACCCCATTACAAATTTGACACGAATTGCCGTAGGTAAATCTGTGCCAAACTCGAAATTCACTGCCAATGAGCGAACCCGTACAGCCCATTCATTTATAGTCTCCGTTGGCGATTTCGATGACTTTAAAATTTGAACCTTTCTGCAAAACCTGATGTTGGTGGGTTGAAGTGCTTTCTCATAAGTTCCACCCATCTTTCATAAGTTGTGGCACTTTCTTCTAATTTTGAAGGACTCACCAAATTTTGTAGAAGCATATAAGACATCTCACATAGTGATGTTAACAAAATTGCTTTCTTTTTAGCAATATTTGTAATATCATTTGCCACTAGGAACTGTTCCAGTTTATTTTCGAAAATTGACCAATTGTTTTGCGTATGGTCAAAACTAGGAACGCTGCCTATTATTTGTGTTGAGGTTGTCATTTTTCTTTTTTCCAGCAATTTACTTTTACACCCACCTATTGAAATTCGTTCTTTTTATTTTTTTATCCTCGTCGCAACTGTAATGACTTTGCTCACAATAAAAATATAATTTAATAAAATTATAATTCTTTATTCGTCTTAACAGTACGCTGCTTAAACTAGAATTGATTGTAAGACTAAATGCAAAAACTGCAAGAAGCTGTAATAAACAACGTGTGGAATACTGGTTTTTTACTAAGTAAATAAGAACTGGTTTTAATAATAAATACGTAAATATGAACTTTAAAGAGAACTGTAGTGCAATTCACTAACTTTTAACGATCAAACAGTTGTTAAATATATCAACATGTTTTTTTGTTTGCACTAACGCAGTTGCGATTCTCTAACCTATGGTTAACAAATACAAAAACCAAATTAAAATAAATGGCAACTCTGCTAAACAAAATGTCAAAATAGCGAAAAGAACAAAGAGGAATGAAAAACAATAAACAAAACACACAAAATTCATAAACATTCCACCGCAAGTGTTCATTTTTTATTTTATTTTTGAATAGTTTTTTAAATACATTTTTATAAGGTAAGTAAATAATGTGTTTTAATTTTAAATAAAAATTACATACGATATTTTATATTTTGTAGAATGGCAACAAATACTGCACCAAAAAGAAGCCGCGCGTCACCCGAGCAACTTAGTCTCATGACCGGCTTTATGTTGGAGAATGATGGATTAGCCGGTGGTAAGTTCCTCAAGATGCACGGGAAGTTAGCAAACGGCAAGAAGTGGGGCGAGCTAGCGACCCTGCTTAATAGTGTTGGGGGGACAGTAAAAACAGTTGACCAATGGCGCACAGTAAGTAAATGTTGCTAATCATATAGTATGAATATTACAAATATTTTTATAAATTTTGTGTATTTTACAGGTATGGAGAGATCTTAAAACCCGCACGAGTAATAAGGTAAGGGACCGTAAAAAGCAACAGGCGCTGACCGGCAACAGGCCTGTTTACGCGGAACCTACGACTGAGCTTGAAAAACGAGTGGTAGGCCTCATTGGTAATCAGTACATTGAGGGGGATGAGAGCGTCATAGAGAATGTGCCATTGGAAGAGGTAAGTTAAAGTGAATTTCATTTGAAGTTGAAGTATTCTAAAAGGATATTGATTAAAAGGAGTTCCAGCTACGTATGGAAGAGGAAGACGAGAGCGTTTTTGCTGAAATTCCTTCGTCTTCCAGTGTTTTTCAAATGGAGGTGTTGACTCCCAAGACCCCTTTAAAGATTACACCACGAAGATCCCGTAAAAGAATGCGCCTGGAAGAAGAAAGTGAATCGACCAAACAGTTTTTGGAGATAGCGAAACAGCAAGCAGACTCGTTGAAAGTATTTTTTTAAATACGAACAATATCTTTTTCTAACATACTAACAATAAGTATTTCTTTATTTTTTTTAAGCTGCTAGCCGAAGCCAGCGCAGCGACACCTGAAACCAACAGAATTATGGCGGAAGCCATTAAATCTATGGGGGAAGGGATGAAAGCTATGGCGGAAGGATTACATAGGTTGGCTGATTCCATTGACCGTCTTTAAAAATGTATTTATTTAACTGTCTTATTCTTAGATTTTTAGTAACAAAGTGCCTGAATTTATTTAGTTTAATATTTTAATTAGCAACATAACTATATGTATATAATATATACATATATGTATGTACATAAATACATACATATGTATATATATAATAAATACATACGCATGTATTTATATACTTATATATGTTTGTATTTATGTACATACATATATGTACATTTTGTTGCTGTTTCTTGATTTGAAGTTCCTTTAATTTAATGTATATATATTTTTTTTAATTCCTTTTGTTTTTGTTAAGTTATTTTTATGACTGCTTGTTTTTAAGTTATTTTTATGTACATATTTTATATAACACTTACTTTTAATTTAATATCAATTTTTTTATAATTTATGTACCTACATATGTACCTATGTACATACATATGAATGAATACACATATGTATGTTGTTTTTTTAAAGAAGTTTTTGTTTTTAAGTTTTTTTTGTTAATCGAATTTACAATAAAAAGACTGAATTGTTCACACATATAATTTTTCAAATTGTTATTTATTTTAAAAGTAAAATGAAGGATAAGTAATTATATATAATGGGTGATTTTTTTGAGGTTAGGATTTTCATGCATTAGTATTTGACAGATCACGTGAGATTTCAGACATGGTGCCAAAGAGAAAGATGCTCAGTATGCTTTGACATTTCATCATGAATAGACTTACTAACGAGCAACGCTTGCAAATCATTGAATTTTATTACCAAAATCAGTGTTCGGTTCGAAATGTGTTTCGCGCTTTACGTCCGATTTATGGTCTACATAATCGACCAAGTGAGCAAACAATTAATGCGATTGTGACCAAGTTTCGCACTCAGTTTACTTTATTGGACATTAAACCAACCACACGAATGCGTACAGTGCGTACAGAAGAGAATATTGCGTCTGTTTCTGAGAGTGTTGCTGAAGACCGTGAAATGTCGATTCGTCGCCGTTCGCAGCAATTGGGTTTGTGTTATTCGAGCACATGGAAGGTTTTACGCAAAGATCTTGGTGTAAAACCGTATAAAATACAGCTCGTGCAAGAACTGAAGCCGAACGATCTGCCACAACGTCGAATTTTCAGTGAATGGGCCCTAGGAAAGTTGGCAGAAAATCCGCTTTTTTATCGACAAATTTTGTTCAGCGATGAGGCTCATTTCTGGTTGAATGGCTACGTAAATAAGCAAAATTGCCGCATTTGGAGTGAAGAGCAACCAGAAGCCGTTCAAGAACTGCCCATGCATCCCGAAAAATGCACTGTTTGGTGTGGTTTGTACGCTGGTGGAATCATTGGACCGTATTTTTTCAAAGATGCTGTTGGACGCAACGTTACGGTGAATGGCGATCGCTATCGTTCGATGCTAACAAACTTTTTGTTGCCAAAAATGGAACAACTGAACTTGGTTGACATGTGGTTTCAACAAGATGGCGCTACATGCCACACAGCTCGCGATTCTATGGCCATTTTGAGGGAAAACTTCGGAGAACAATTCATCTCAAGAAATGGACCGGTAAGTTGGCCACCAAGATCATGCGATTTGACGCCTTTAGACTATTTTTTGTGGAGCTATGTCAAGTCTAAAGTCTACAGAAATAAGCCAGCAACTATTCCAGCTTTGGAAGACAACATTTCCGAAGAAATTCGGGCTATTCCGGCCGAAATGCTCGAAAAAGTTGCCCAAAATTGGACTTTCCGAATGGACCACCTAAGACGCAGCCGCGGTCAACATTTAAATGAAATTATCTTCAAAAAGTAAATGTCATGGACCAATCTAACGTTTCAATTTTATGCGTTTTTTTAAAAAAAAAAGTTCTCAAGCTCTTAAAAAATCACTCGTTATAAGGGTTGTGTCGATTAGGTAAAATAGTTTTCTATAAGTCGATTTTGTATTCGCTTGGCTTCTGAAGATGGTGCCTCTTGGGTTATTACATTATTTCTAGTTAATGGCTCTGGAAACTCATATTCAGTTTCGTTGCTACCTTGGCTTAATTTAATATTATGCAACACGGCGCATGCATTGACTACTTTTCCAGCAAATCCGGGGTCGTACATCAATGTTCTTTGCTGCGATAAGCATCTCCAAGTTCCTTTGAGCACACCAAACAGTCTTTCAACTGGATTGCCTGCTTTACACAATGCCTCATTGTAGCGATATTGAGAACTTCCTTCTGGATGGTTTGGGAGAGGAGTCTTTAGCCATGGCTCTAATGGATATCCAGAATCACCTGAAGATATAGTTGTTAATAAATTTATAGCAATTTTTTTAATAATTATGAATGTAAAAAACTTACCAATTAAAAACGTATTACGGTTTCCACGCTCGAAATTTCGCTGCATAGCTCTTCGCACTGCAGAGGAGCTCCAAATGAAAGAATCGTGCCTTGCACCTGGAAATTTAGCGTTGACATTCAAAATTTTTAGTTGTGGATCACAGATCTAAATAAAAAGCAATTATTTTTTTTTTCCAATCCCTTGAGCATATTTTTTTATACCATTTGTACATTTATGGAGTGGTAACCATGGTGGTTCACATAAGCCTCATGAATTTTAGGAGCTAAAATTGAAACGTGTGTGCAATCGATAGCCCCAATAGTACCTGCTACAAAAGGTGATGGTGCAGAAGCAAAAGTTATTTTTGCAGCTTGGCGTTCTCCTTGACTCATGGGAAATCTCACATTTGTGCAAAACAGTGTATGATTGATTGCATCAGTAACACGGTGGATGCAACGGCTTATTGACGACTGACTCATAGAAATAACCCACTGCTCTCCTACAGGCCGTTGGTAACATCCGGTTGCAAAGAAGCGCAAGGCAGCGAGCACCTATCAATATTAATATTTAACAATTAAGTAAATATGTAGGTATATTAATGAAATGACATAAATATGTACCTGTTTTTCTGCCGATATTGCTGTAACTCTCGAACCTTTTAAATGGCTTTCAAGTTGTGAAACTAAGTCTTCTGCCACGTCCGGAGTTAGTCGGTATAATTTCTGAAATTCGGTGGCTGACAAATAAAACTCTCTAAGATTACGGCGGTCAACTGGAGTGCTAATAACTTCCTCAGCCTGTGATAAACTCCATGCTAAATATGTAAAAGCCATCGCACTTAACAAAAATAACTTTTTGTTTAAAGAAAACGACACAAAAATAGTTGTAGTTAAATTAACAATATTCGACTTGCTAAGAAAAACAGCTGATTTATAACAACATCAAGTGTTATTAAAAAACGCTACTGAATTGCAAAGTCTTCCGTTTTGTTGTTAAATTTTTTTAACAAGTCAAGAATCGTTAAAATTGATTAGTGAATTGCACTACTGGTTTTATTTATATACATATATGTATATATACATATAAATATATGTATATATACTAAAGGCATGCATGAGTATACAACAAAGTATTTTCAAAACTGCTATACCATGGAAATACCATATACTACTTGTATAAATAAGAGAACTGGTATAACCGATATTGTCTGCTTTTGCTTTTACACACGCACTTATAACCATTTAAAGGGCAGCAGTTACATATTGTTCCATACAGTTAGTGAGAGAATTATCTGTTTGATATTCTCAAATACCTGTTGTACCACAAGTATTTTCGTTTACTTGTGGTTACAATAAGTACTCAAAGAGAGTTTTATAAAGACAATACTTCATAAAGGAAAAACACAAATGTTGTGCTTTTTAATGATGTTTATTATTGTCCGTTTAGATTTTTGTTTTAAATTTTGTATGAAAAAAAAAAAAAAATTATGTGTGTTTGGTAAACTATGTGATGAAAAAAGCATAATGGAAACGTTCTGTTTTTATTAATAATAGCCTAAAATTTTTTAAATTAAATATAAAATATATCATACATAAATCAAAGTACGTAATTTGAAATTTAAGCTTTTAATTTTGTGAAACCTAAAGAAACATTTGCGTAAGATAAATTATAATTATAAACGTGACATTTAGACTAAAAAGAGCTAAAAATGTATACTTCTTATCCTAAATAATTTTTAAGGAGGTTTGATATTCAATTAGTATTAATTCTCATAGGGTAAATGCTCCAGTAGTCGGCAGTTTAATTTTTTTTTCGTGTTGAAAGTGTTGCCGTTATGAGTATAAACATGCTATTGGGATACCAACTTTTTATTACTGTCCAATAATTACTTATGTTTTAGAGTCAATTAACTGTTTTTAAATATCTTTTTATTAAATTTGAATATTTTCGGTTTTTTCAAAAATACACCACTTGTGCCTAAAGTCGGCACACATTTTCCTAAACTCGGCACTTGATGACCCTATAGTCGGCATGGTATTTTTTATAAGGGAAATACTAAAATCGTTAAGATATTATAATTATTTTTTAATTAAAATAAAAGCTATTTACTTAAAGATTAATTTATTTACATCTTTTATCATGTTTTATATGCGGGAAATATCTTTTGAAGTTTAAAAGAAAAAAAAAAGAAAAAATATATAGTTGCGATGAACAAGTTTTGCCTGAGATTTCATCATTAAATGGTTACTACACCTAAAAAATTTAACATGGTTGGTTTTAACTATACCATTTTTGCTAAACTTTAAACCATAATCAAAGTTTTATTAATATTCCAAAATTATATATTATTTTTAATTATAATATATTAATAATAAACAAAATATGTTAAATTTATTCGTAAGTAACCAAAAAATTACTAAAAACAACTATTATTTGTTTGTTTAAGTCATCGGATTATACTGTTTTGTGCTTAAAAAAAATAATGTAATTATTTGGTTTAACCGTATAATGTTTATATTAATAATAATATGGTTTAACTACAACCATATAATGTAATCATAATTTGTTGCTCTTAGATTATGTTTACCTCAAAAAAAAAAAAAAACAAAGAGCATAAATGTAGTTAAAAGGTCCTTCGAAGAAAAAGAAATGCTCTGTACTTATAGACGTTTCTCGAGCATTCGATAAGAAATGACAAGAAGAGCTAAGTTAAAGCTAACTTGCCGAAAACTTCTACTGTTAAGAAATATCTTTATTGATAGAATTTGTATACTAAAAGGAGATTTTTAAGCTCGCCTTAGCCTATTGAAGCCGGAGTTCCCGAAGGTAGTATATTGGGACCCATTCTATATTTGTTACTTCAGATTTTCCAACCACTAACTGAGTCCATACATTAGCATTTGCTAATGACACAGTTTTTTAAGTAGTTATGAAAGCCCCCAAGTAATCTTACAATATTTACAAGACCACATACTCAATTTGGAAAAATGGGTGAAGAAAGGGAAAATAAGGTGAATAAACAAAAATGTACTCATATAACTTTCACACTGCTTAGGGACTCATGACCCCCTATTTGCATAAATAACCAAATAATACCTAAGCTTTCAGACGTCAAATACACCGCGGCGTACATATGTACATCTTGTGGCTCGCTGTTCTTTCTTCACAATTTTTAGACCGATCTTCGCAAGATCTTCGCACCATTTTACGGAACGGTTTTCTCCGGCATCAGTCAGCACTGTGTGTTGGCCCATTTTCCTAGGACTTTTAGAAACACGGCCATGTAATTTGTTCTGTATGGTGGAACGTGCAACGCTATATTTATTTCTTGCATTTAATATGGAAATGGTGCCTTCTATTATTGCAGACAAAGATTTCTTAAGGCATCTTTATTACATTGGTGCATGGAGCATTCACCTTTTCTGTCTGTATTTAAAATTTTCCAAATGTCTTAAATGTGTAGAAGAATATTTGATTACTAAATGAGTAAATGTTATTCTATTATGGTATTTTCATTCAAATAAAACTCGCTGCCGACTTTAGAACCCTTTATCTCCTATACTCGGCAGGTCTTAAAATACTCAACTAAATGGGTGCCGACTACTGGGTAAAGTCATGTTAAACTCATTTTTTTCTAAAGCAGTGGCAAGAGAGATAAATTATAAACTATATTCTAGAATTTGAGTTTAATATGAGAAAATACAATTTTTTCCAGAAGTCGGCACCCCCTGCCGACCATTGGAAAACAAAGAAATTTTTGTTCCTAATGCCGGCACCCATTTAAATGAACAAAAATATAATTTTTTATGAAAATTTGCACTTTACAGGGAATATTTAAACATATTTTTATCATTTAAACCCGCCATGCCTAAAAATTTATTTTAAATAACAGGTTTAATTACTTGTTTAAGTTACCCTTACCACTAAAAAATTACTTAGAAAACAGGCATTTTTACGCTTGTCGAGAGGGTGTCACTCAATTAGGTCAAAAAAATATCAAAATACTCATCTCAGACAAATTTAAATTTTACACAGACAGAAATGAGTGTTTCTTTAATTGAACCTAAATCACAATTTTGTATATAATCACCGCTATTCTTATTTGTTTAGATTTTAAATAAAAAATGCCGACCACTGGTACATGCCGAACTTAGGGACGTTTACCCTATGTAGTAAGTTGTTTTGAAATTTGAATATTAAAGGTAAGATTTTGTTAAAAAAATCTGTTTAATACATACATACGTATCTATGTACATGTATAGTCATTATTCTATTTTTAATTTTACAACAAAATTCGAGTTTTTTGAAATTTAAATATAAATCGAATAGCTTTTGCTTCATTTCCTTGTAAAGTGAGATTACTGCTCTGTATATTTAGTAATCTTTTTACCTGAAAGAACCGTTGAAGGAATGCGATGGATTTTCGGAATAACCCTTTTTTTACTTTCTATGAAATGTTACTGAATTTTCTATCATATCTTCGGAAATCCCTGCAATAAAATTTTATTGCATTTTGCTTATTTGCTAATTTGTAAAAAAAAATAAAAATTCAATAGATAAATTTGCAGAAAAGTGGTGTAAAAAACCGTCTTCTTCGCTTATTGCTGTTTGAGAAATTCCTTTTAATTTTTTTAATGGATTTACCATAAATTCGTAATGAATTTAGCAATGTAAAGCAGTGCATTTTCTTCAGTCTCAGTGCGTTGGTTTCAGTGATAAGAATAAGTTATAAAATTAAATAAAAATTATACTTTAAATTAAAAAAATGCAAAATTTTGAAATTAAAGAAAAAATTTCGTCTAATTTTTACAAAATCAATGAAAAAAGAGGGCGAAGCAAAATATGGGATTGTTTCGGTACAATAAGAGACGAAAAAGATGCCGAAATAGCTAATTTTGTTGCTTGCAAAATATGTAAAAATGTGTATAAATACAATAAAAATTCATTGTCAAATTTAAACAAACACAAGTGCTATGTGACATTAAAGGAAATGAAAATAACTTGACCGAGCCAAACCAAGAAGCAAAAAAGACTTGCACCGACGTTTTGACGGGTTGGATTCTTGGAGATATTCGCCCATTCTCTTTGGTGGAAGATGAAGGTCTAAAAGCGTATATAAAATTAATGATATGCAATGGAAATAAATTTGGAGCCAACCTAAATGTAGATTCGCTCATACCACACCCATCAACAATACAGCGTAATGTTGAGAGCAGTTATAACCTATAGTTGGCAAAACTTAAATCGGAGATCTCGTCAGCAAAAGAAATTGGCTATGCTTTAACATGTGACCTGTGGACAGAAAATTTTTCAAAAATTTCATACTTTGCTTTAACTGCCCATTTTGTTTTGAATGGGGAAAGTAAAAGCAAGCTGCTTGGAGTAAAATCTATGAAAGGCGTTTCTAATACTGGTAAGTCATTATAAGTAATTTTAATAAAGCATTATGATTATAAGAAGAAAAAAGACTGCGAAAACAATATATTAAATTAGAGCTTTTCTTAATTCTAAATTTTTTTTTTATTGTTAACAGGTGCGAATATAAAACAAAAATTGGAGAATTTACTCAGCATTTTTGAATGTTCTTTGAATGATCCAATGGTTTTGGTAACAGACAGAGGTAGCAACATTAAGGCGGCTTTGCGAGGATATGACAATATTAATTGTATAAATCACCTAATACATAATGTGACAGAAAAATGCATTAATAATTCACCTCAAATTAATGATATAGTAACAGCTTCGACAAAACTGGTGAAGTTTTTAAAAAATCTGGTTTAAATTGTGATTTAAACACATCTCTAAAGAGTTTTTCACCAACAAGGTGGAATACCGTTTATTTCAACTTACTTTCTATAAAATCGAATTTTGCTGATATACAAAAACTACTGCAAGAGAAAAATTTAGTAGAAAAATTTTCCGTTATAAAGGAATATTATCTAGAGCAACTTGTAGATATTTTAAAGCCGTTCATGGATGCTTCTAAAGAACTTGAAGGCAGCTCCTATCCAACTATTCATTTAGTGCATCCCTATATTCAGAACTTAAAACAAATTTGCTCTAAAATTAATACCGATGAGCCCAACTTTATTGCAGAATTCAGATCACAACTGCATGACTTATTACTTTCCTTAGTAGAGAGTAATATTACAATTTATCACAAACTGGCAATATTTTTGTTTCCACCCGCTAATCAATTAACTCAATTTAACTTAGAAGAACAGACAGAAGTATTAGCTAAATGTAAATCGTTATTGAGTTATTATTCCAATGAAATATTTGAAAATATGTCCAGCCAAGCAACGAAACACACTCGAGCCAATCAGTGATTGAAAATGAATTAATTAAATATAAAAATACCAATGTTCCTTTACATAGCGATTTTAATGTTTTAAAATGGTGGAACGATAGAAAAAATGAATTTCCATTTTTATATAGACTAAGTAGTCGAATATTTGCTATACCAGCATCTAGCGCACCTTCTGAAAGAATATTTTCGATTGCTCGGTCACTAATAACAGATAAACGATCAAAACTTGGCTTAAATGGAAAATCATTTAATGAAATTTTGTTTGTTAATGTTCCAAAGACTGATTTGTAATTAATGTTGTTTTTTATGTAATTTAATTTTTTACTTTTTATTATATTTTTTTATTGTTTTTATTTACTAATTACTCTTTTTATCATTTTATTATTTCTGGTTAAATATGAATTCCTGTTACTTTTATGAAAATGTTTTAGTTTTTAATTTTTATATAAACCTTTTATAATTTAAGAAAATATAAAATAAACTGAATTACTTATATTTTTACACCAACATAAATTTCTGAACTTGCTTTTTAAATTTATTGCGTAATTAATAAGTTGATTGATTTTATTTTGATTTCCGACGGGGTTATAATTAGAATTACCAAAAGAAATATGTGACGTGAGATGATGGAAATTCAATCAAAAGTAACTATCTTTTTATAATTTTATGAATCTGCATATACATACATCTGTGGACTTATGACGTAATGTTTAAAGAATTTGTTTTAGAATTTTGTATAAAAATTTGATCCATGAAACTATTATAAATGCAGTATATTTCTTCGGTGAAGGCCAAGATGTCTTTCCGTCATATATGTAATATTGTATTAATAAAAAAATAGAATTATTAACAATAATATATTTGTTTTGAAAAAAACTTTTGCACAATAAATATTATTGAAATGCATAGGACACTTTTTTAAGTAATTTATTTGTTGTCCTAAAAATCTTTTATTCGTTCCTTTACACAAACATATTCCCATACATTACACATAGGCATATTTCTTGTCGACATACAATAAGTACTTATCGTGCAAGCACCAATACCTATTGTATATGTTTTAAAAAATTGTAGGCAAACAGTTATTGTCATTCTCATTCTCTCATGACTCGCTCACACCATAACTGGTTTGAGAGAGTAACAATACCAACTTGTAACAGAAACACAAAATAACATATCTATACTCACTCACAACAGAAAACAAATGAAAACTGGTGCGTTTGGTTGTAACTGTGCGCGTCTTTAATATATACATATAAAAAATGGACTTTAAACAAATTTAATTTTTTTCAAAGTTCAGTCAAAATTTTCTCTACTTTTTTTGACCGTGCTATTAGAAAACATAACAAATTAGCAAAAACAGTAAAAAACTAGAATACCATATTTTTCTTTTTGTTTAATATTCCATTGAACTTAAAAGTTATTTAAATTTTAATTTGAATAATATGACTGTTTTCGTGCAATAAGAAGTCACTTTAACCCTTTCAGACAGATTGTCCATTATATTGGACATTTCTCTTTATCTTTTTGAAGTCTTTTGGTGTTAAGGAAAATAAACAGATTTTTACAGATAATACCGTTATCAAAAGAATGTTTACTAGACTGTATAAACATATGATTTAAACATAAATTTTTTCATTACTTTTTGCAAAATTAAAATATTTTCATAGGTGCGTTAACGCTGTAAGATATAGTGATATTCAATGCTAGTTTAAGGTGACAATAACATAATTTTAAGCTTAAAAAAATGTTTAAGTATTAATTGAATATTTGTTAAATTATTTGCATATTCAATAATAATATACTATTCGTATAAACGTATTTGAATGCATGTCCATATATTGGACAAATTTAATTTGCGGGTGTAGTTTTTGGTATTTGCAAGGGAACTTTTATTTATGAATTATGAAATGGCTTCAAAACGACAACTAAGTAAAGAGGAAATCTTGAAACACTTGGAAGAAACATCAGATTTGAGTGATGCAGAAGACGATGAGGTTGGCAACCAGTTTCCTTCTAGTCAGTTGCCTGAGCAAGTGGTGCAAGTTAGTAGCCGCGAAATATTCATAGAAGAAATTGAAGATGAAGAAGTTTTAGATGAGATTAAGGTGCATTCGGAAATATAATTTACGACTCTAGGAATTGAACTGAGCCACTTAGTAGATTTAGTTCTTCAAAGTTCTGGCGAAGATGCTAAAGGCACTTACATCCATTTACTCAAAAAATAGGCTGGTGCGAAATCAAGAACTTATTGCATTTGTTCCGCCTAATGATAATAATGTTTTAGAAACGCCATTTCAATACTTCCAAAAATATTCCGATGACGAGTTTTTTGACAAAGTGGCATATTATACGAACTTATATGCTATTCAGCAAGGCGATTCATCGATCAAACAATCCAACGCGAATGAAATACGCATATTTTTTGGTCTTCATATCATGATGTGTTGCTTAAAATTTCATCGAATGCGTATGTACTTTGATAAAGGTTGGGAAATGCCATTATTTTCTGAAAATATGACAGTCAATCGCTTTTTTAACCGACTTTTAAAAAGAAGGAGGTTATCAATTCGTCTGAATGTTGCTTTTTTATGTATATAACCGCAGAACGCAGCCATTTCTGAACCGATTTTAAATTTTTTTTCTTTATTTAAAAGGTTATGCTTTCAGTTTGGTTCCGTTTTAAAAACAGTTCAATATATTAAAAATTAAAGAGTGTCCCTATACAACATACATGTTTTTTACGTGTATTAAGAACCGTAAAGGGCACCAAATTAAAATTTTAAAAAATTGCGTGTCGCTATAGCTCCCAACGGCAGAAATTAATAAAAAAATAAATTTAAAATTTAAAGGGTGTCCCCATAGGTGCTGTAATTTTACCTATATGTGCTTATCTTTTGAAACGTTATAGACTAAACCTTGAAAATTTTACAGAATGTCCATTATAATGATGATCGTTATAATAAAATGTATAAATATTCAAAATTTTAAATTAAAGGGTGCTCCAATAGTTCATTTAATTTGATGTATATGGCCATACTTTTGAACAGTTGTACACAGACCGCTGAAATTTACAAAGAGCCTGTATTGCTAAGTCAGCTATAACAAAAAGTATAAAATTTGAATTTTAAATAAAGGGTGTCCCAATAGTTAATGTAATTCTATGTATGTGGCTAAACTTTTGAACTGTTATAGACAGACAGCTAAAATTTTCAAGGAACTTGTATTGATAAGTCCACTATAGCAAGTATACAATTTGAATTTAGAAATTAAAGTGTGTCCTCATAAATTATGTAATTTGATCTATATGGCCCTATCTCTTGAACCGTTAAACACAAACTCTTGAAAATTAGGCAGAATGTCCACTACTTTTTCTGGTATAATAACAAGTATAAATATTTGGAATTATAATGTAAAGGGTGTCCCAATAGTTCATGTAATTTGATATATATGGCCAAACTTTTGAGCCGTTATAGACAGACAGTTGAAATTTACAAATAATCTTTGTGACTAAGTCCTTTATAACAACAGGTCTTTAATTTAAAATTGTAAATTAAAGGGGGTCCCAATAGGAGATGTTATTTGATCTATGTGACCCTATCTTTGAAACCGTTATTCACAGAGGCTTGAATGGTGTCCCCATACAAGACGGATGATGGTGAAAATAGCTTAAATTTTGAACAGTAATAGGGGGAGGCTTGACATTCACATAGTATTTACTTTTTTCCCTCTAATTTTGGCGCATATTTTATTTGGTTTAAATCTAATTCTTACAGATTACTTCTTACATTTTTAGTTTAGAATTGGTGCCCTTCTATCTGTTTTGAAGTCGGTTTTATTTTTGCAAGAATTATTTTGATTAGGAAATGATCTGCATGTAACAGATATTTCAGCTCGAATAAAAGAGTGTCAGGATAGGATATTCAAAGTAAGGCCTGCAATTGAACAGGTGCGTCGTCGACTTCACCAGCTTCCTTTGGAAGAAAAACTTTGCATCCACAAAGAAATAATTCCATTTAAAGGAAAATGTTCCGGCCTACAATATATTGAAGGCAAACCCTGTCCATGGGTATCAAAGTATTTTTTTTTTGTGCGGTAAAAGCGGAATACCGTATGATTTTATTATTTACCAAGGCTTCACAACACCACTTAAGCAAATAGAAGTCAAGACCGTAGGAAGTGGATCATCAGTTGTACTACATTCGGCAAAGCGTATTCCCATGCAACCTCAGGGCCATAAATTATCCACCTTCGGCGGATCAAAAAGTTTTAAGTAAGCGTGGACGAGGTTCTGCTTCGAAATATTATAGTGAGAACGGGAAAGTTCTATTTACAAGGTAGATTTTAAAACCCAATCTGATGTTTGCTTCTAAATGAGTTTTTAAATTTTAATTATTCAAGTTTTAGGTAGTTCGAAAACAAAATAGTAGTAAGTCGCAATTTACATTAGACAGAAAAATGGGCAGACAGACGAGATTTGTAAGCAAGCGGTTGAAGAGGTAGAGTGTGTATTTCATGACTAGTGTACTGGACATTTTTTCTCTTTTCTGCTTTTCGCTTTTTTCTTTGTTGCTTCACTTTATATCTCTCAAGTCGGCCTCATTTTAATGAGTTTATATTAAACACACAGATTTTGAAACACACAAACATGTAAAGAATATAACACAGAAAATAAAATGTGCAAAAATCTGTCTGTCTTGTTTATGTCCAATGTAAATTGTTTAAGCAAGAGCAAAAGAGAATTCAAAAAATGTCTGCCCTGTTTCTGTCCTATGTAAATTGTGACTAAGCTTCGAACTTTGTGGGAGTTGGAATATCAGATACGGCGAAGAGGTGGGACAAAAAGACAGCAAAATATTTAGAAGTAAATCGTCTCAAAGTATAAAAAATTAAATAGACAGAATGCAAATAAACAATTTTTAATTCAATTTTGTGAAATTAAAAAAAACAATTTTTTTTAGAAATTTCAAAACACATAGACGACAGCAGGCTACCAACGGCGTTTTTATTCATGTAGCTGTGTAGCCGCTGCTGTCTAAATATTTAAAGCATTAAGCTATATCTGTCAATAACAAGTATAGTGGTGATATATAAAATAAATAATTATAGCTAATATCTATTGTTTACACCGACTTATTTTTTTATTATAACTTAAGAAAAATATTAAACGAAATAAAATAAAACAAATATACGTTTTTTCAGTGTTTTTAACATAAAATACATAGCATAGCGTTATAAACCCTTGTCTACATTAGTAATTAACATGTCTTAACAAAAGTCAAACTGTTTTTTATATGACTAATGTAGACGTTGGTTAAGGGCTGTTTTTTTATTTCATTCATTTTTTATTTAATTAATTTTGTGGCATTAACAAAATATTTGCAGAAACTTCTAAGAACTTATTATTGCTAATAATGTTAGCTACCTCAAAAACCAAATTTCGACCTTCTGCTTCCAAAATTTAAATGTGTGCAGCTGTTTTTAAGAAAGAGTCAAACCTAAGTTTTATTTTTATTAATTAAAGCACACACATAATTATCTGGTTTTGGGTCCTCTGGTGCCGTCAATAGGAACTAAAACTTAAAAATTCTATCACATTAGTTCGAATTATGGTGTTAGCTGTCAAACAGTATAACTTTCGTTACAATACAAGATATAGTTTTTTTTTATTTTTGTCTATGGAACAAAGCACTGTGTGACGCTGCCCTAGAATACTACAATGCTCCCCTGAATTGGGTACTTTAGAATACCAGATGACGACACTCATTCAAGGGAATAGTTCACCTCAAGGTTTTCATCAGGAGGTAAATTCACATTTATCTTTAATTATAAATAACATCTCTTGCATGACCATAGGCAGGGAAACAATGGATCTGTCTAAATTTCTCTGTATTCGAGAGCCAACAACCCTTCCTCAGGCACTGCACTTGTGCATTAAACTGCAAAACTAAAATTTCCGGACGGAACACGCTTACAATAGAAACACGAAGAACTCTCAAGCACCTTCAGGAAGTAATCGAAATTTTAGAACACAAAATGGCAATAGCCCAAAAAATTTCCATCAAAACCAATATGCTCTAAACCGAACCTATGATTTCCCACAACCCCAATACTCAATACCACTACAAATTCTTAATCACATGCAATTCCCAAACTAATTTCAAGGAAACACGAACAATAACTTGAGATCGAACATTCCGCCACCACGACCATCTGCCCCTAAACCTTTGCGAGACCAGAGCCTATGAATTAATAAAATTAATTTTTATTTTATTAAATTCAAACATTCTATTTGAATTCCAGATTTTAACTAAAATTAAAAACAATTTCATAAAACTCAATAAATTTCTTATGATACTACGATAAATAATAATAGTTTACAAAGGAGTATTTTATCAACAAGTATTAATAATAAAATAGGGTTTTCATATAAGAGTAAATACATAGGGTTTCTATAAAAGTGTAAATACATATAATATATGTGTACGACTAAGCTACATATAACTCCCCCATCATTAGATTGACGCTCCGAGGAAAATTTACATATGTAAATTGACAAAAATAATAAAATAAAACTTACATATATTTTTAATACTATTTGTTGATATTCCACCTTTAAGTTTAAAGATTCATAAATCAGTAATAAGAATACATACAGACATACATATAATAATTTAGGTAAAATTTTAATTCAACAACAATTACAAAAATTCAATTCTGAAATTTTTTTCTTTCTTTTAATATCTTACTTATAATATTTGTGACCTGTTTGAGTTACAACATGGTCACTGGCAAATCTTTTTACTTTAATTTTACGAAATTTAGCATGATTTATTCCACCTCGATGACTTCTTAAGTACATCTCCCCAGTTTGAATCTCACAATCTTCTCGATTATGATATAAAATTTTTATTGATTTTTCTTTGAATTTCAAAATCCTTTCTTTAATTTTTGGATAATCCTCAGCTTTTATTAAACCGCTTTGAAAATCAGTAGGTTTACATGTGTTGTTATAAAACTTGATTACTTTATAAATTTTCTCTTCAACCGTATCACTATCTTTTTCAGGCTCGTGTCTGAATAAACGAATATGTTCGTTCAAAGTGTTATGAAGACATTCTACATCTGCACTCGAAGTGTGATTATTATTTGAAGTAAAATGTATCTCAATTTGGTTCTGTCTTAAAAATTCAGCTAATGGTAATGCTTTAAAACCTAACTCATTGTCAGTTACGATTTTATTAATATTACCTACAATACTCAAATACTGAATCAGGGCTCTCTTGAATTCTACCCATGATCTGTTTTGAATTTTAATTGCTTGTGCAAATTTGGAAAATTTATCGATTACTGTTAAAAATAATGCTTTTTCAAGGCTATAAAAAATATCTATATGTACTATTTGACCGTGTCTATCAGGGGTTTCAGTTAACTTAAATATTTGTTGTATTGGTTTACGGTCATACTTTTCTATATTGGAAATATGACAATTATTTATAAATTGCTGAATTCTTAATTTTAATTTCGGTTGATATATTTTCTTTCTTAATTGTTCAAAATTTTCGTTTATACCGATGATTATTTTTCTGATGTTCATTTTGAATAAATTCGTGAAGGTCATTCTCATCCAAAATATCATCAAGGCAGCTATTGCACTTTGCGATTTTTGGATTAGAACTTAGAAAATATTTTAAAACTGTTTCTTTAAAAACATCATACATTAAATTATCTTGTATTAAAATTGCATTAACTTTTGTAGGATGAAAATGATTCTTTATAATATTTACTATATCAGTTCAATTCGGGACAATGCATCTGCATAATATACCCCTTCACTAAAAACTATTTCCCCAAAATGATTACGATGTTCTTCGATATGGACTAATCCACATTCAATATTAGTAATTAATTCAACTTTACGTAATTTTTAAAATAATAAAGGCATGGTTTTATTATTTATCCTAAGTTCACTTCTATTATAATCTATCACAGCTTTGTATTTTCGTAACACATCATTTCCAATGATTCCATCATAATAATTATGAAATTTACATTCTATTAGTCTTATTTTCCCATTTATATCACCTAACTCAGAAAACATGGGTACTTGATAAATTGTGTCCGAAAACACTTGATTCTGAACGGTTTTTAAGATTTCTTTTGCTGAACCAACTCTCCATTTTGGATTACATAAATCCGGATTTACAAGTGAATGAGTTGCACCAGTATCCACTATAAATTTAAGATTTCCTTTTATTATTATATACGGTATCTCCGGAGAGGCTGGAAAACGAAAATTTTCTGTTACTATATTTTGGTTTAACAGTTCAGAAGAAGAATTATTTTGTAACATATTTTGAGAAACCGGTATTTTTCGTAAATTACTTACAGTATTACCATTCTGAATCATATTAATATCCATAGGTTCAGAATGTTGTTGCTCTGGGAATCAATTTGGGTTAAAATTATAGCTGTAATTCTCCTTATGATTATAATTTGGATTATTTTTAAAATGATTATTATTATGTTCATACCTATTGTTATTATAAGATTTAATAGAATACTGTTTGCTTCTAACAAACGGCTTATTGTTATATATTTTTGAATAGTGATGTTTGCTAGGACCGCCTCTATTATCTTGAAATCTATTATTGTAATTATTATTTGTATTTAAATAATTTTTATTTGTTATTTGTTTAAAAATATCCAGAGAAGTTCTCAAATTGCTCTTGGCAATCTGCTCACTATTTACTCTGAAATCCGAAGCTATCTTATTATTTACACTTCGAAGTTTATCTTTAATTTCATTATAAAACTCAACTACATTCGTACTGAAAATCACAGAACGAAGTTGGTCATAAAGCTCTTTTACACTTTGATTCTCCCCAAAATAATTCACCAAAACTGATTTAATCTCCAGCCACGATCGCACATGAAAATTAATTTCAATTGCTTCTTTGGCTTTACCTTTAATTTTACTTTTAATCAGATCGAGAAATAAAAGCTGGGAAGGTTCATCATACTGTAAAAAGAGGGGATTAATTTTATCAACAAGGGATATGAATGTATATAAATTCTTTTTCTCCCCAAAAAATTCTGGTAATCGTTCCAAAAATTTAACAGGGCCTAAAGTATGCGCCATTTTTTTAATATTCAATAAATATTTTTTTAAAGGTTTTTTTTAAATTAAAAGAAAGAAAAAAAAACTGATTTATTAACGATAAATAACAAAATATAATTTATATGCACGTATAAAGGCGAAGTAAAAGTAATTTAAATAATTATTTAATCTATTAACAATATTTTTATATAAACAAACAAATATTTATAAACATTTTAAGATAAATATAATCACTTAATGTAACAATAAAAATTATTATTTTAATAATATAAATAGTAATTTAAAAAAATGATTTTAATGAAATGCACTTTCCTTTTTATGATGTCTTCAAATGGAACAATTGATATTACTTCCTCATATATGTATTTCCTTTCTTCACAATCACTTAGCTTCTTGATATTCTTTAGGTTTCATTAGACTTCAATGTTTTTTATAATTTTTTAAATTCAAAACAGCTTTTTTTCAAATACAATATTAAATTTTATAATCATTTCATTTATTTCACAGTTTATATTATATATAAAATTTAGTTTTTAGTTTATATACTTTCAGTTTTTCTATCGATTGTTTTTTAATATATACATATATTATTATAAAAGCACTATTATTGCTTTTGATAGTTTTGAGTTTTTTTGTAATATTATTTTTCAGCTGCACTTAAATCAAAGTTGATAAAATTTAAAATGCTTGAGATTTCTCTAAGTTTTTTATTTTCTTTTACTAAATTTCTGTTTTTAAACAATTTTCATTACATATTTATATCTTTCTAATTTTGTAATGATATCCTGCAGGGTCCCTCAGGAGTCGCAGGATTAATTAGGATTATATTTTTTTTTTAAATTAAAATTGTTTATTCTTTTGAGTTTTTTTACATACACACACACATTATTATATTTTTTTAATATTATATTTTTCTTTTGTCGTATTTGTTTTCTTCTTAAATCTCTTTAAGTTCATTGATTTTTATTTCAGTTTATCTTTTATTGTTTAAATTCATTTTCATCATCATAGTTTTCTTTTATTTTTAAAGGATGAGTTCACTTTTTTATGTTGTTATTTTTTTACCAAACATTGATGAAATTCAGTTTTTACTTACGGCTCAATATTTTCTTGTTGTAATAAGTTTGAGTTTTCAAAATTTTCTAATTTTATATAATTTTTTTTTTCTTCATGAAAAGTATTTAATTTTTTTTTTTTTTTGTATATCATTCAAAATTTTCTTTTTTTAAATAATTTTTTTTAAGTTTTGGTTTTTATTACAAAATTTCACGTTATGGACACTTTTTTTATTGTATTTTTGGAAATTTTCACAAATTTTTTCAATTTTCTTTTTTTTTAATTTTCTTATCAATTGTTTTTCTTTTTTTCAGTTTTTCTTACCGTTTCTTGGTGAGAAAGTTTAAGTTTTCAAAACTTTTCAAAATTTTATTTTATTTGTATGTATATGTATTTATTTTTTCTTTAACGATTTCATGTTTTTTCTTTTCTTAATGTTTTGTACTTTTTCACACACTCACACGAAAGAATATACCACCAGGACAGCTTTTTCTATTATAATATACAGTTAATCCAAAAAAATTGTTTTCTTTAAAATGTCACCAACTCGATTTGCTGTTGATGTTGTACATTGTTTTTCACAATTTTATGATTTAATATGTTTTTATTTTTTCAATTATATCCTGGAGGGTCCCTTGGGATTCGCAGGATTAATTATTTATTTACAAAAATTTTTTGTTTTGTAAACACTACCGAAACACTAATCCTTTTTAATAAAAGGATCCTACCGACTGCGTCAATTAATAAAATTAATTTTTATTTATTTTATTAAATTCAAACATTCCATTTGAATTCCAGATTTTAACTAAAACTAAAAACAATTTTCATAAAACTCAATAAATTTCTTATGATACTACGATAAATAAAAATAGTTTACAAAGGGGTATTTTATCAACAAGTATTAATAATAAAATAGGGTTTTCATATAAGAGTAAATACATAGGGTTTCTTTAAAAGTGTTAATACATATAATATATGTGTACGACTAAGCTATACATATAACTCCTATGGATATAGACCAGTCCATACAAACACGAACGGTAAACTATATGAACAGACCCCGTCCCAAAATCGATTTTGTAGGTAAAAGACCATTAGAAGATATTAACCAACAACCTCGAAAGTTTCAAAGAAATTTCATATACATATGTAGAAACAGATGAGCAAGAATACAACAACCAAGATTGTTTTGACGAAGCTTATAATGAACAGATGAATGCTTATACTCTGGAAAATAATATCCAAAATCTACAAGATTACATTGAATATGAAGGAGAATCAACTGAAAGTCTTGACTTCGTTTATATTCATTTTTTAGAATAGCGACTTTGTCTATGTCTTACTTCGAAGCAAAGAAGAAGGACGGAAAAACTTAAAAAAAATTAGTCGACACAAGTTCATATAAAAACTATATTCAAGATTCTATCATAAAACCTTCAATGGATAATAACACTAAATTCTAAGTTAACTCCTTAGAAGGAAAAATTTGTTATAACACACCATACTGTTGAAAATCTTTTTGGTTTTAAAAATAAAAACATATGTATAATTTTTCTTGCTTCTTACCTTAAAATCATTTCATTAAATATTAGGTAACGACACTTTAATATAGCTGTCCGCAGTTATCCATACTGCAAGAATGTATGATTGTATGATTCTTAATGGCAACGTCAGAGTGAAACTTAAATAGCAAACTTCACAATCTGTTAGTAACATTCAGATAAGATGCGATCATATGTCGGACGAGCAAGTGCATAAGATAAAAAACATAATCAGTAAATACCCAAATCTATTTTCTGAACCAAACCACTGAAGGCTCTGTCTATTCCAGATGCTACCCTTATCCCAGGTATCTAAAAGAAGAGGACGAACACCAAATTAAGGAACTATTACATCAAGGAATCATTAGATCCTCTAAATCACCATACAACTCACCAGTATGGGTAGTCCCGAAAAAGATGGACGCATCGGGAAAAAAGAAATACGGCGTAGTCATTGACTATAGGAAACTAAATATGGTTACAGTGGCTGATCGTTGTCCCATTCCCGAGATAAACGAAGTAATAGCTCAATTAGGTGAAGATAAATATTTTTCGGTCTTAGACCTAAAAATTGGATTTCACCAAATTCCATTGAGGGAAAAGGATATCGAAAAACACCGCCTTTTTAGTGAAGAATGGAAAGGACGAATTGACATGACTTCCAATCGGGCTAAAAAACGCACCCGCGATATTCCAAAGAACACTAGATGATATTCTCCGAAAATATATTGGATGTAATATTTATATCGACGATATAATAATATTCGGGAAAGATGAAAAAACACATCTGCAGAATATCGAAAAAATCTGTAGCACATGAGAATCGGCAAACATGAAAATCCAGCTCGATAAATGATGGCTTTTTTGAGGGGGAAGAGGGACGAATGTCCAAATCAGCATCCTCGAAAATAAAAATTACCCTTGATAAAAATGCCTTAGATGCATTCGAAAACATAAAGAGAAGCCTCACATCGGAGGACGTGATGTTGACCTATCCTGACTTCAAAAAAGAATTTAGGCTCACAACAGATATCCTCGGATCCGTTTTAGAACAAGACGGCAAACCCATTACATTTATTTCGCGAACATTAAATAAGGCCGAAGAGCACTATGCCACAAATGAAAAAGAAATGCTGGCGATTGTTTTGGCCTTAAAGAAGAAGAAATTATTTGTATGGTGCGACAACAATTAAAATATTTACGGATCATCAGCCTCTAATATGCTTTTTACACTGATCAGCATCTAACATCTACCATCAATTTACGAAGATGTTGATATCTTTCCATAAGAAATACACAAGCCTAAAATTCAACATCTTCACAAGATGTTGCTATCTCATCGATTATTTGAGTGTCATCATTAGAAAAATGGCAATAAACTAGATTAATTTAGTGGCATCACTGAAAAAATGTCAGTTATGTGGAAAAATATAAACCAATATTAGTTTAAAAAGGAGCATCATACGAAGGTAAACTAAAATTTTTTTACATCTTCTTTCTCTAAAAATTTTTCAATAACTTTAATACTTGACGTGGCTGTCTAGAAAATGTGCATTCCGCTCCTGCTGGTGTCTAAAAATTAAATTTTCCCAATTTTTCAGAGATTGTAATGATTATGAGTTTTATTTTAAAAATTGGGTTTTAATGATTATTTCTTGATTTTTATTTTCTACTCAAAGAATAAAAATTATTCTCTGAGCTTTATTTAATGCTTAGAACATAACAATTATGTATTAAGTTTTATTTTTCGCTTGGAAAATAAAAATTATTCTCCGAGTTTTATTTTCTGCTCAGAGAATAAAAATTATTGTCTGAGTTTTATTTTTTGCTCGCCAATTAATGATTGATGTTTAAGTTTTATTTGCTGATTGAAGAATAAAAATTACTTTCTGAGTTTTATATTTCACTTAGAAAATAAGGATTATTTTCCAAGTTTTATATTTCGCTTAGAAAATAAAAATTATTTCTTGAGTTTTAAATTTTACTTAAAAATAAAAATTAATGCTTTTGTTAATTTGGACATATGTAAGTATATAAATAGTACTTTTTGAAACTTTAGTTGGCATTCTTTTGATATAGTAAAAGTATCAAACTAGTGTTTGGTACTTTTTCTTCATTTCAATATTTGGGGGATAAAACGTGTACTTTGGTACTTTTTTGGAACTTTTTTACTGAAACACATAGAAATAATATTAGTATCGTTATTTGAGATAGGGTTTTAGTGAGATATGTGTTTCAGTAAAAAAGTTCCAAAAAGTACTATTTATATACTTACATATGTCCAAATTAACAAAAGAAAGAAATTATTTTTATTTTTAAGTAAAAAATAAAACTCAAGAAATAATTTTTATTTTCTAAGCGAAATATAAAACTTGGAAAATAATCCTTATTTTCTGAGTGAAATATAAAACTCAGAAAGTAATTTTTATTCTTCAATCAGAAAATAAAACTTAAACATCAATCATTAATTGGCGAGCAAAAAATAAAACTCAGACAATAATTTTTATTCTCTGAGCAGAAAATAAAACTCGGAGAATAATTTTTATTTTCCAAGCGAAAAATAAAACTCAACAAGTAATCATTGATGTCTGAGGAAAAAATAGAACTCGAAAAATAATTTTTATTTTTGATTTTTTTCAATAAAACTTAAAAAATAAAAATCATTGGCGGAACGGACAGTCCCCTTAAAGACGATTGCAATGGTGTACTCCTTGTACATGTAGCATAACCCTAACATAATGATTTTTTTCTTTTAAAATGTGATGGATAATCATTATTTGCGATCCCTGCAATTTTTCTTTAATATTATCACCTAATTTGTAATTTAATTAATTCTTTCTTAGAGAGAATAAAAACGAACTTAAGCTTGATTATAAATTTTATTGTATGTAATACATAAACAGATAATTAAAATTTTCAAAAAAAAAAACAACTTAAAATTTTATATTTTAATATCTGTGGTAAATAAAGAAATTATTTAATAAATTTTTTTTTTAATTTATTGTATCTTTAATATTTTTGAACCAACAATAATTACTCATATCTTAAATATAAAATAAAAAAATATACATAGTTTTTAAGTCCAGGTGCAGTCCAGGTTTTTGCAATCATTTTCTGGTCATCCCTCTGATGTACGGCCAAGAAAAGCAATATATCTTTTAGTATGTTACGCGCCAAAGGGTTTGGATGAGATTCAAGCTTCTTTAGATACGTTACTGCATGTTTCGCTATTTCTGCTTTGACTGATGGCATGTTTAGGTATATGTGAATATTAGAGTTTTTGATATACCAGGAAGCAACTGTGATCATTCCTAGAATCTTATTTTGGCGCCTTTGAATTTTTTCTACATTGCTAGCTGAGGCAGTGCCCCATAATTGAATGCCATAACACCAAATTTGTTTGAGGATAGACCTGTACTGTAGAAGTTTATAATCTAAGCTCAAGGTAGAGTTTCTACCAATAAGCCAATTTAGTTCTACTGCTTTTAATTTAATTTGTGTTAACTTGTAATGAAACTGTGTAATCTATGTAAGGCGACGGTCAAGATGTGTACCCAGGTATTTAACGGCTAAAAGCTGCGGTATCATTTTGTTATTTTTGCGAATAGGAGAGCATTAGTCCCTACGCAGTGTGAAAGTTATACGAGTACCTTTTTTTCATTCACCTTTATTCCCCATTTTTTCAACCATTTTTCCAAATAGTGTATGTGGTCTTGTAAAAGTTGTGACGCTACTTGGGCGCTTTCATGAATACTTAAAAAGGCTGTGTCATCCGAAAATGTTGATCTGTGAACTCGCTTTCTAATAGGCATATCTGATGTGTTCAGTAAATATAAAATTGTTCCCACAATACTACCCTGGGGAACTCCGGCTTCAATCTTTTAGGAAAAACTTTCGATTCGTTAGATAGTTTTTTAAGAGCTTATAAGAGTTTGAGGGCAAGTTCAGCTTTAAGTTGTATAGTAGGCCTTCGTGCCAAACCTTAGCGAATGCTTGCGAAACATCGATAAAAACGCAGAACAGTATTTTCTTTCTTCAAAGGTCTTTTTAATTACATTTACTAATCTGTGTGTTTGTTGGATCGTACTATGTTGTTTTCTGAAGTCGAATTGATGGTTCGGAATACATCCTTTCGCGCTAAGAATTGGATTCAGCTTAGTTATTAATATTCTCTCTAACAGCTTTGATATGTTTGATAAAAGGCTTATAGGTCTGTGTAATTCTACTTTTGTGTGGTCTTTTGCTGGTTTAGGAATCATAGTAATCAAAGAGATCTTCCACTCTGTGGGAAAGTACTCAAGACGTAAGATAGCATTAAAAACAAAATAATAATTCTGCGACCTATGCGGGGCAACTCAAATATTTTGGTGTTTAAATACATTATTGCCCTTTCAATATCGCTAAATTCAATTCTTAGGGGTACTTCGGCACTAGTACCTACTGGTGGCAACTCAGCTTTATCAGTACATATATTTGGAGTGAAAACCCTTTTCAAATGTTCAACAAATAAATTGCCTTTTCGGTATCATTTCATGCCCAGTCTACACAAGAAGTTCGCAAGGGAGGCTTAGGTACGACTGGTCTTTTAAGGTTTCTACATACACGCCATAATGAATAATCTGATTGTGCGTCAAGGTCTTCCAATTAATTTTTCAAAGATGTTACTCTTCGAGATTCTAATACCTGTCGTGCAATCTTAAAGTCTAGATATGAGTTGAGGAGATCTGAGTGATTGCCACTCTCTTCTAATTTTTCTTTTTTCAGCCAGGAGCCGCTCGACATCTACATCTAGCTGGTTTTCGGTACAATTAGACTCTGAACCACGTCTTCTGGTGTTCTTAGCGGTAAGTTTTCCGAACAATGTGTACTGAGATATCTTCTATATTTCAACCAATATATCCCAGCAAAAAATACTGCTTCGTCGTATGCTGGTTTGTAAGGGAATGACGAGTTTTTATGGCTTACATATGACATGATATTCGTTCGCGATGTCCCACTTAGTAGGATTTCCTTTCAAGCGGTCTTGTCAGCGCAGTGTTGATGTAATGAAATTAATGTTTCTTAAAGGGAACACAATCATAGCTTGTACGAATCGGAAGAAGAATTCAGTTTGTATGCATGAAAAATGGATATGGAAAAAGCGCCGAAAGGAGGGGCATTTATATTCCATTTGGGTTCCTAATTAAAAAACTATTTTTTTTTGTTTTTAACCCATTATGTCCGAGAATATTTTATTGCAAAAATTAAAAAAAAAAAAATTATCAAATTCCAATCTTACTCATGAGAAAAACTTTTCGTCATAATTTTTTTTTCATCCTGGTCCTGCGGGAGCCAGGAAAGACTGTTGCCATATGGCAACGCCAGGAACTATATCAACTTATAAAATATAACTTTGAAATAATTTTTTTAGCAGATATATTTTATTAAAAAACAAACATAAACATAGATACATAACATAAATATTTTTTTTTCTAATAAAGTAACATATTATAAATAAATTTATCTGTGAATAACTAGGTTCTTGTGTGATAATCAGCAAAACATTTAATACAAAGACCAATGTTGCACTTTCTACAGGCTGTTCGACCAATGGTTGTGCAAGTTTCTCCAGTGCAACGTCGTTTTTAAGTTATTGGTATAACAAGATGATCTCTACCATCATAGCGAAGAGCATCTGCTGCAGAATCTTTATCGTAACGTCGTTTGCGTGAAGAAAATGCTCCACTTTGCTTTCTTGGTTCTTCAAAGTTCTTACAGTAGTAAATGGCAATTTGTCTTTTAAATTCATGCTGGCTCATTTTACTCTTCTCTATTCTTTGAAGTTTCCAAGCTTTCTGAACACATACGTCTACCAACCATGTAAATATAGAGCTCCACCATTTTTGTCCACGGTAGGCAATACGATAGCAATTGACATTTTGATCTAGTCGATCAACTCCACCCATATACTTGCTGTATTCCGCTGCAGCGCATGGTCTTTGAATACTTACTTTTTTCTTTCTGGAGATCTTGGAAAATGGAGTGGCACCAAATGCAGTAGATGCAATCAAAACAACCGAATTATCCAACCATTGCGTCAGGCTTATTTCAGCTTCTTTTGCAACAGCGTAGTCACAAAAACCGCGATCTTCTTTATATCTTTCTTTTTGACTATTGGACAATCCTTCGGAACACGGTTTTCGCGGATTGTCCCAGTTGAACAATAGCCTCTATTTTTTTAGGAAGTTAAGCAGCTGGAAACCAGTGAAAAGATTGTCAAAGAAAAAACTATATGGCAAATTTCACTTTTCTTCTGGAAGTTCGTCGATCATATTTATTAGTGGGGCTGCGCACTTTCCAAACAGATTTTCATACTCTGCATTTAAACGTGGATTTCTTCCTTGGTAAATTTCAAATTTTATTAAATATCCACTTGGTGTGCAGAGTGACCACACTTTGTAGCCAAATCTTATTTCCCAAAATAGGAAATCACTGTGCTCATCAAACGACAAATTTTGTTCCGGATAAAAATTCTTAAGCATGTTGACTTTTAAATGGTCTGTAATCGGACGAAGTTTCCACATCTTATCAGCGCCATTGTCGCCTTGAGCATTGCCTACAAAATGTAGACAACTATATATTTCTTGAAAACGATCCCGACGCATGCTTTCAAAGACGAGATTATTTCGTAAATCATCTTCGACCGACCACATGTTTCTTGTTCTTGGCTGTGTCCTGTATCCTGTTATTAAGAGGATACCAATAAAGCAGCGAATTTCAGCAGTAGTAATGGCCGGGTTCTTTCTATCCTTAAAAGCTGCATATTCGTTAGATTTGTCAGCGATGTATTGTATCAGAAAGTCATCGAAAAACTTCTCATACTGCTCATGTGGCTTTAGGTGCAGACATTCTTCATAATTACTCTCAGGAAATATTGAAATATTGGAGCGAAATCATTTTTAACCCAAGTAATTTTTTGTCCTTTATCAATTGTTGTCAAAGGAAACAACGGGGTACAAGTTGCTGTTTCTTTCTGTTGAGCATTGACACTTACCGAAGAATTTGCACCTGAATTTTGTAGAACATCTTCAGATGTTTGATTGTCGCTTTCCACCTTTAAAAACTATTTCACAATTCGATTTCAGCTGAGAAGGACAAACGTCATCTGGGATACCACCTTATTCTTCTGCAGCGTCATCTTCACCGTTTATATAGCGGTGAATATAGGTGGTTCAATAAAAATCTTTGTCACTTCATCTTCAGTTTCGTTATCAAGCTGCTCCAGGAAGTCTAAGGCTTTAGATAATGTTAACTTTCTGTAAAATTTCAAACATTATTTACTATGCAAAAATGAATCCTATACTGCCTGCCGTTGCCATATGGCAACGTGTATTAAAAAACTTAAATATATATATGATATCAACATTTAATAGATATAATTTTTACGCAAAAACAAAAATACACTTCTTACAAAATTAATTAATCAAACTACTTAAAGAAATACAACAAGTTCTGAAAAATATTAGCACTTACTTTTTCAACTAATCCGTTTTTCTAAAATTTTACAACTTATTTATTGTTCACTTCCAAAATACAGCTTATCAACAAGATGTTTTAAACGAAACTGACTTTTTTTTACTTTAAATAGTAAAAACATCATATAAACATTCTCAAATATTCGCTCATTTAACATTTACCGTTACCCACGTTTAGCAAATGCTGAGGAAATACTGATACAGAGAGTGTTGCCATATGGCAACAGTAGGACATAACGGGTTAATTAATTTCATTTTTTTTCGTGTTTGATATAAAAAAATAATATAGTATCATTAACATATTTTTATAATATAAAAATTAAGATTATATTTAAAAAATAATATGATAATTCAAAACTATAAAATAGGTTTAAATAGTTTCCTTTTGTATTTTCATAAATATGTTTATGGATACAAACATAAGTATATACATACATATATTAAAACAAAAAATAGTTCTAAATGTACGAGAAAAAGCTTCTGAAAACTGAATTACTTATTTCACAAGTTTAATAATAAGCAATACTCAAAAAAAAAAAATTAAATAACTCAAAAAAAGGATATTCTTTAGCAGAAATATTTGAATTCACGTCAATTACCATCAAAAAATGCAGTGTTGTTTTTAATACTTCCCTCGTTTCTTTTTTCAGATTTGTTTTTATAATATAGATTTTTTCTAATCTTATAGATTTTATTAATTGGTCCAAAAATACTTTTTTAGAAATTGATTCTTTAGAATTTATTCCACCTGTAAAAGAAATTTAAATTAATATATTTTTAGAGCCAACGGTAAAGAATTGCTTTCTACATCTAAAAGTTTTGGATAATCCAGAAACCGCTTCTTCCTCTGCTTTCCATCGACATTAAATTGAAGCAAAAGAGACATTTCACATATTGCATTTAAGTTTTTTCGAAGGCCTCCAGCTAGAATTTTGGAAAAAGTAGCTATCTGAAATGTTATATTATTTTTTAAACCTATATATTATATTTATGTAATTTATTACCATTGCGCCTTTTGTTTCTTCAGAAATTTCTAATTCTACGTCATTCAGTTCTGCAACACTACAAATCGGAAATAGATTAGAACATTTCGACGTAATAGCTCCCGGGGATAAGCTTGTTTGGAGAACAACTTTTACTTCTGATAAAAGGTCAACTACTACTTTATTTTGACAATTAATAGTTTCTAAAAGAAAAGTAAAAAAATATAATTACATACACTGCAATGATGGTAAATAATTACAACAAGATAGGAATATACCACGTTAACCTTATATTGCTCTATTTATGAGGATTAAGGTGATTTGTTCCTATTTTATTAAAAAATAGCCTGTTATAAGAAACAATAAAAATAATAAATATACATACCTTTTAAACGTTTGATTTCTTCCTTAAGTTCTGAATGTTTCTTTGCTTCCGTTTTTAAACTTGAAATATTGTAATGGCGCTTGCTTTAAAAAGCATTTTTTTTCCAAGCTATTTTAATTTCCTGTTTACACACATATTTCTAATGCCATCTGTTGGAAACTATTGACTTTATTGGTTTACTCCTATCACTCATTTGACGTTTACATTATTATTTGTTTATACGCTATTTAAACATTTTTTGGAATAAAACCGTAAAATCACACGAGCAAAGCTATATTTAAAGCTGCATTAAGATCATTTTCGCCATTTTCAAGTCATTAGTCCTCCATCAATTACAATAGTTTCATTTCTTGATGTTTCTTATTTTGTGAAAATTCAAAGTGGTTTTTTTAAGTTTATTTGAAGAGGATCAGGTAAAGAGTATTTTTACCTACATAAATACAAATCTTTTCTTCAAATATAAGCATCAAAATCCTAAGGTAAATAATAATTATGTATTTTTTTTACTAATTCATTTGGAATTAGTATTTTTATATTTTTCATATTAGACGAAATTTTGTTTATATGAAACTTTCATTTAACAGGCATAATTGGTTTTCTCACAGTGTGGGTTTCTTTAAATATTAAAATTTTCCTTTATAAAAAGGTGCCAATCATTAATGGTAATTATAAAAAAAAAACCTCTCTTAGAAAACCCAGAAAAAAGCTAAAAAGAAATAATATTAAATTTCTAAATGTTTATTTAGATTTGGCACCTAATTACATTTACATCTACATACAATTATACATATCTACATACATAAAAATATTATTGAGGAGTTTTGAGAACTGAATTTGGGATCTGCAAAGTTAGTTTGGTTCGTGGTTCATGCGGTAAAGTAGTTGTAAGCTGTAAGAAAAATGTGTGACATTCTTGAAGTCTGGTGATCAAAACTGTTTTTTTAAAATATACCTTTTCAGTATGTAACTAGTGAAAAAAAGTTATTAAAAATTGCAATATAAAAAAAAGTATTAAAAACTTAAAATAATAATTAAAGCCGTCATAATTTAAAAAAAAAAAATCCGAAGAGTAAAGAGTGATAGAAACTGTTAAGTTACACTTTCCTACAAAAAAAATAAGAATATTGTAAAAAACCATGCAAAACTAAATATAAAGAAGGTAGTGAAATAATTGTGCGTATTCTGGAGTTAAAAATCATAAAAAAAAGGACAAGAAATTGAAAATTTTATTTAAATATTGATTATTTAAAATATTAACTCATTAAACTGTGTAGTTGAGGAACTTTAGTGATCTTGTGTTTATGTGAGTGTATGTATACATGTAATCCAATTGCATTAAAATAAAAGCCTACATTACTTACATACATACATATATAATTGATCTGAAAAATGTTACATATTAACTAATTTGAATCTGGCAATGCCCTCATAAATTTTAATTTTTTATTTAACATAGTTTTTTTCAGTAAATGATATTTTAATGCAATTGTAATACATACATACAAATGTAAAGCTGTTAATCAAAAATAATTTCTATTTTGTTTTACTTAAATTAAGAGTATTTATTATAATTGAAATTGTGTCTCTTCAAATTTGTGCAGAGAGACTCTTAAAAAAAAAAACCCTGCAGTTACATCAAATCTCTCTCATTACAATCATTCCTGTAAGCTGTACTCAACGAAAGATCTTTCGTCGTGGGAGCATTCATGTTACAATGTAAGTCTCTTTATTATATTTTTTTATTTTATTTTAATCTGTTTATTTACAAAATTGCATAATTTGTGTTAATTATTATCTCTTGTACAAGTCTGCACAAATTTCTTTTAGTTGTTTAGGGTGACCATATATTTAAGCGATTAAACGTAATACCCAATTGATCATTTTGTACAGAAAACATTTTCATATTTTAAAAATTTAAAAAAATTTTAATATGGTCTCCACCAAACAGTTTTTGATTAATAATTTTGAGTTAGTTGTAAAGTTTATTTTTTTGTTTGCACAAAATATTAATCTATTATTAAAGAATCTTGGATTTTTTCAATTCAATTATTATATTTAAATCAATATTGTTTTTTTTACTATTTAATTTATTTCATAATGAAATTAATTTTAGAGTGAATTCTGTGTTTTAAAAATAAATTCATAATGAATTGTGAATAATTTTTTTATTGTTTGATTTAAAACTTTTGGTTGCAGTTTCGCTGTGAATAGTTTATGGGATTACTAGTTAATTTTGTTTTGGTTTTAGATTTTAGTAATCATGGCTGGGTGGGCAAAAGATTGTGTCAACGACATCTTAGATTCAATCAAAATTCTTCCTAAACTAATTTGTTCTTTCCCCTTTTGATATTTCTTTTACTATTCCTTTGACATTATTGCATGCAAAAAAATTAAAATTTTATTGTAGCCATTCAGCAAGAAGCAGCAAGCAACGAACCTCCACCCCCGACGAGCAATAAGGCCGGTGAAAATGCATGCAACCGCTTGATACAGCTTCGCCCTCTACGAAATTTAAAAACAATTGAAAAAGTCTATTCGTTATATGCTACAATATAAAATTTTTGGCGCCCAACGTGGGGCCCGAATAGTGATGTTACAAGTTAATTCCACCAATTTAATCTCTCTTTATGTCGATTAAATTTTGTCTATTCGGCTCCTCCTTTATACATTCTTGTTTCTTTTCTATTTCTATAATATTATTTCAACTATTACTACCTTTCAATTTTCTTTTATTTCTGATGGCTTGGAATTTATTGGAATTTATTTTCTGTAATAGCTTGTAGGCTTTCGATTATAACCATTTGTTTCAAGTTATTAGTCATCTACCACAGTATTTTCATTTCTTCATTTTATATCTAGTCGGAAATTAGTTCCTGGACAGTAGAGCTAGGTCTAACCATAGAAATATTTGATTTAATGAAGATACCCTAAGCAGCTTTTTAATGGAAATAGTCTTATACAATTAAGATTATCCTTGAAAGCAAATTCTGTTCTTTTAGTCTATTCAGTTAAATACTTTTCTTCCTTTAATATCATTTAGTTTAGTAAGATGAAATCTTCTCACAGCAATTGTATACCATTAGTTAAAAAAATCAAACAATTAGCAAACAAAGAAAACAATTTTATATATTTCAAATTTCGATATTGGAAGTTATCATACATTAATCAATTAATGAATTATTTTGAACATTCTATATAAATATTTAGAATTTCGAAATATTGAAAAACATATCGGATATTTATTATTATTTATTTTTTTATTATTATTATATTAAACATTTAAATTTGTTTTTTTAGTTCTGCATGATAGTTATTTTATAAAGTCCTTTTTCTTATTTTTTTTTATAACTTTTTTATAGTTATTTTAATAGATTTTAATAAATTTTTGAAACATTTTCTTTAATCATTCATACACAACTTTCATTTGTTTGGATTGGTTAGATTTTAGTGGATTGTAGTTTTCTTAACATACATCATAAACATTTATGTGTGTATGTGGTTTTGTTGTAGTGACACTTCTAATTATTGCCTAACACTGTTAGCGAATCTGTAATCTTAACAGCTAATTTTTAGTTTCCGGTTTAAAAGCCATTTTTGTTGGTTAAGTGTGCTAAAGTATAAATATTTTCAATTTTCCTGTTTCCTATATGAAGCAATGTTTCCGGTAAAACTTACATTGTTTTATATTTCTTAATTCAAAGAAACTTTCTGATTTATAAACATTGCGATTTTTATTTTTGTTTAGATAGTTTTTTTTTGGTCACCTATTTTCACATATTTCCTTTTTCTAATTTAATACCTACACATTTTGTTGGCTTTTTGTGAAATGGATCAAGATACAGGGATAAATGTAGATAAAAGCACTAATTGCGAATTATGTCATAATAATATTTCGTCCAAAAGCAGTCAGATTCAGACATGCTGCGGCCACATTTTTCATAAGTCTTGTTTAAGCAAGAATGTTAAAATTAGACCATATTGTCCGATTTGCAATACCCGGATTGTAAGCGAACAGACATCTAACAATACCTCATTTGTTACTACTCGCTCAAAAAGTTCTGAAACTAATACAATACAATCACATAATACATTGAACACTTCAGTTTTACCCGAAGAGGCATCTGCTACAATTCAACCCGCAACTGTTCTCACTTCGAATACATCTTGTTCCAGTAACAAAGCATCTGGCTCAAATGCAGTTAGTATTCAGCCTGATGTCTTGAACGATATGATAGTTTCCATGTTCTCTGAACAACAAGCTCAATTATTTTCTGCAATAAACAATCAGATAGCAACAGTAATTGAAACTAAATTGCAGGCTAGTTTAGCTAGAATAAGTCCAAACATTTTTAATGCATCTGAACCATCTCAGCAGTCTTCAGCTTGTCAGACTTCTCCTCGTATACAAACACTACCAGATGTTGAACATCAGACATTGAGAGAAATTTTGGGAATTCGTCCAGCTTCAGGTCATGCTAACTCTCGTTTTGAAAATGGTAATACATTTCCTAGACTCAATCCTAATCCAACTAGGTCACTTACTGCGTCCGATTTGTATGTCCGACCTGATAAAGTTCTTCAAACCATTTCAAATTGGAAAATAAAATTTTCAGGTTCAGTTAATAGCTTGCCAGTAGATAGTTTTATTTATCGGGTAGAGGCGTTGACAGGGCAAACATTATATGGTGATTTTGATTTATTATGTAGTAATGCCGGTGCTTTGTTTGAAGGCAAAGCTAACGATTGGTTTTGGCGATTGCATCAGAAGGGTCCAAAAATTACGTGGCCACGGTTGTGTAAAGCTCTAAGGGAACAATATAGAGACTCTAGAACAGATATAGATTTTCTCGAGCTGATACGTGATAGAAAGCAAAAGTCAAATGAGCCTTTCGATGTATTTTATGAGGCAGTCAATGACTTGATTGATAAATTGAAGGAGCCTATTGATGATAGTACGTTAGTGGAGATTTTGAGGCGTAATTTACTGCCGGAGATTCAGCACGAAATTTTAAATACGCAGATTTATAGCGTGCAGCATCTTCGGGATATTGTTCGAAGACGCGAATTTTTCGTAGCGGATGTTCGTAGAAAACACGGTGTTAGTTTTTCGAAACGTGTTTCAGAAATTGAAAAAAACTCAGAAATTTATGATGAGACTGATTTAGAGTATGGCTGCGGTGATGTGGCAGAATTAAAGTTAGTTTGCTGGAATTGCCAGAAACCTGGTCATAGATACCAGGACTGCTTGTCAGAACGCTCTGTGTTTTGTTATGGTTGCGGTAAGCCAGACACTTATAAACCGAACTGTAAAAATTGTCAATCAAAAAACTTAAAAATCAGTGCACAGAAAAGTGCACAAAAGAAAGCAACTCCACAAATGGAGATGTAAGTCCAGTTATTCAACCAGCAATAAAAATTCTTCCTAAATTAACCAGAAATAACACTAATGCCAACTTCAATGGCTCCAGACAACATAAACCTGGCGTAGATACATCTAGTTGTAGTTTAAATACAGATTTTTCAAATTTACCAAACGTTTTCAAACCTTTTCACATTAGATTGAAAGAGTACAATCTTATTCGAGATCGAATTTTCAACAGTAAATCAAAACCTAATAGATCTTCTTTACGTATGCAAAAGTTTTGGCAAAAGGTCAAGCAACTTAAGCGAAAATTTGTGTCATCCATATTAGATAAGCCACATGATGTACGACCATTTGCTGAGGTCAATCTCTTTGGTAAAAGTCTCTTAGGACTGTTGGACACTGGCGCATCAATAAGCTGCATTGGTTTTGAGGCAGCAAGACATTTTTTGTCGTCAGGAGCAAAATATAAAAAAATTACATCATCTGTTAAAACGGCTGATGGGAAAAACCAAAGAGTAGTGGGTTTTGTGGATACTGTTATTTGCTTTAAGGGGGTGGAAAAGCCTATCACAATATTTATCATCCCTAGCCTTGAAAGAAATTTATTCTTGGGTATAGATTTTTGGCAGCTGTATGACTTGCTTCCTGAGGGTTTTAATAACTTTTGTGTTTTAAGTTCAATTTCATCTTTAAGCGAGTTAAAAAATCAGGTTCCTCTTACTCAGATTCAACAGCAACGTCTCCAGCAGGTAATTAATTTGTTTCCCTCATTTGCTAAGGAAGGACTAGGAAAAACATCTATCTTAAGTCATATCATTGATACTGGTGACGCAAAGCCAATTAAACAAAGACATTTTCCTGTTTCTCCAGCCGTTGAAAAGTTGATCTATGAGGAGTTAGATCGTATGTTGTCTTTAGGCATTATTGAAGAGTCTAGTAGCGCGTGGTCATCACCTGTTGTTTTACATAGAAAACCAGGCAAGAATAGGCTATGTTTAGATAGTCGCAAACTTAACGCGGTAACAATAGGCGATGCTTATCCTCTTCCTCAGATAGATGGCATAATAAGTAGACTTCCAAAAGCCGAATTCATAACCAGTCTTGACCTCAAGGATGCTTTTTGGCAGATTCCGTTGGAATTGGGATCTAGAGAGAAAACAGCATTTACTGTACCTGGTAGGCCGCTCTATCATTACACTGTCATGCCTTTCGGCCTTTGTAATGCCCCTCAAACCATGTCACGTCTCATGGATAAAGTAGTACCGCCGAATCTCAGGACAGAAGTGTTCGTTTATCTGGATGATCTTCTGATCATTTCGGATACGTTTGAAAGGCACCTTGAGGTTCTAAGGGTTATTGCAGAAAGAATTCGGGAATCAGGACTGACTATTAATGTAGGAAAAAGTAACTTTTGTGTCCCTGAAGTAAAATATTTAGGTCATGTAGTAGGTAACGGGGTCATTCAGACTGATCCGGAAAAAGTGTCCGCTATAACTGATTTCCCAGTTCCGCGATCTGTAAAGCAAGTCCGAAGATTTTTGGGAATGACCGGATGGTACCGGAAATTTATCAGGAATTACGCGTCTATTACTACGCCTATGACTGATTTGTTAAAAGGGAAACGTAAATTTGTATGGACCGATAAAGCTCAAAAAGCTTTTGAGGTTTTAAAAGCCCACCTGAGTTCCGCTCCCGTTTTGCATAGTCCAGACTTTACAAAACCATTTTATATACACTGTGATGCCAGTAAAACGGGTATAGGAAGTGTGCTGGTCCAGAAGAATGCGGAAGGTGAAGAGATTCCGGTGGCTTTCATGTCAAAGAAACTTAACCAAGCCCAACGTAATTATTCAGTGACCGAACAAGAATGCCTGGCAGCTTTGCTAAGCGTTAAAAAGTTTAGACCATATGTTGAGGGTCATGAGTTTACGATTATCACTGATCATGCATCTTTAAAGTGGCTCATGTCCCAGACTGATTTGAGTTCGCGGCTTGCTCGATGGGCTTTAAAACTGCAGGGATACAAATTTAACATTCAGCATAGACGTGGTAGTTTGAACGTAGTTCCGGATACTTTGTCTAGGGCCAATACTGACGACTTGTCCACCTTAGGCCTCGAAAGTTTGACAGATTCGCATAGGGAAGGTGGGATTTTTGTAGACCTCAGTTCCAAACATTTTCAATCTGAGAAGTACAAGCAACTTTTAAACGAACTACAGGGGAGGTTAGACCAGTTACCTGACTTGAAAATAGTGGACGGTTATATTTACAGACGTACTGAACATGCTACTGGGGAAAAGATACATGATGATTTGGTTTGGAAACTATGGATTCCGAAGGACATGGTTCCTGAGTTACTTTTTAAAGCTCACAACGACCCTTTATCGGCACATAGTGGCATTAATAAGACACTTGAGAAAATCCGGCGATATTATTTTTGGCCGAACTTAGCTGTTGATGTCAAGAACTATATAAATAACTGCGAAATATGTAAAACCACAAAGCATCCTAACCAAGTTCTCAGACCACCCATGGGAAATACTGGAAATACACAGCGTTTTTTTCAGAAGATTTTCATAGATTTCTTGGGTCCTTATCCTAGGTCAAGAGCAGGGAATGTCGGAATTTTTATCGTATTAGACCATTTTTCTAAGTTTCCATTCTTGAAAGCAGTAAAAAAATTAACTACAGATGTTGTAATTAAATATTTAGAGGAGGAATTGTTTCACACGTTTGGTGTACCTGAAACAGTTGTCTCAGACAACGGTTCGCAATTTAAGGCGAAACAGTTTAGTGATTTCCTAAAAAAATATGGAGTGAATCATATATTCATTGCCGTGCATGCACCTCAAGCCAACGCATCTGAGCGAGTAAATCGATCTGTGTTGTCAGCAATAAAGTCATACGTGAAACCAGACCAAAAGAACTGGGATGAGCTCCTCAGCCATATAAGCTGTGCCTTGCGGTCATCTGTGCATTCTGCTATCGGTACTTCACCCTACTATCTAACCTTTGGTCAAAATATGATCACTAATGGTGCTACATACCCTTTATTACGTCAGCTTGAGTTGTTGGAAGATCGATCAGTACGTTTTGATAGAAATGATTCAAGGCAAATTATGGCACGGAGAGCATCTAACTTAATGCAAAAACAATTTGAGCGTAACGAGAGGTCGTACAATCTGAGATCCAGAGAGGTTTCTTATGAAGAGAATCAAGAGGTTTTCCGTCGGAATTTCAAGGCAAGTAATTTTGAGCAAGGATATAATGCGAAACTTGCTCCAACCTTTGTTAAAGCTAGAGTGCGTAGGAAAATAGGTAATTGTTATTACGAGCTTGAGGACCTAAATGGAAAACTGATAGGAAAATACCACGCTAAAGATATAAGACAATGATTTTAGAACTATAATATTTTGTGATTTTTAATTTTAAAAGCAAGCGGTATCAGCCTTGGGTTTTGCCTCCTTTAAACCCTAAAGTCTGATTCTGGTGGGGGGGTGTTGTAATGGCGCTTGCTTTAAAAAGCATTTTTTTTCCAAGCTATTTTAATTTCCTGTTTACACACATATTTCTAATGCCATCTGTTGGAAACTATTGACTTTATTGGTTTACTCCTATCACTCATTTGACGTTTACATTATTATTTGTTTATACGCTATTTAAACATTTTTTGGAATAAAACCGTAAAATCACACGAGCAAAGCTATATTTAAAGCTGCATTAAGATCATTTTCGCCATTTTCAAGTCATTAGTCCTCCATCAATTACAATAGTTTCATTTCTTGATGTTTCTTATTTTGTGAAAATTCAAAGTGGTTTTTTTAAGTTTATTTGAAGAGGATCAGGTAAAGAGTATTTTTACCTACATAAATACAAATCTTTTCTTCAAATATAAGCATCAAAATCCTAAGGTAAATAATAATTATGTATTTTTTTTACTAATTCATTTGGAATTAGTATTTTTATATTTTTCATATTAGACGAAATTTTGTTTATATGAAACTTTCATTTAACAGGCATAATTGGTTTTCTCACAGTGTGGGTTTCTTTAAATATTCAAATTTTCCTTTATAAAAAGGTGCCAATCATTAATGGTAATTATAAAAAAAAAACCTCTCTTAGAAAACCCAGAAAAAAGCTAAAAAGAAATAATATTAAATTTCTAAATGTTTATTTAGATTTGGCACCTAATTACATTTACATCTACATACAATTATACATATCTACATACATAAAAATATTATTGAGGAGTTTTGAGAACTGAATTTGGGATCTGCAAAGTTAGTTTGGTTCGTGGTTCATGCGGTAAAGTAGTTGTAAGCTGTAAGAAAAATGTGTGACATTCTTGAAGTCTGGTGATCAAAACTGTTTTTTTAAAATATACCTTTTCAGTATGTAACTAGTGAAAAAAAGTTATTAAAAATTGCAATATAAAAAAAAGTATTAAAAACTTAAAATAATAATTAAAGCCGTCATAATTTAAAAAAAAAAATCCGAAGAGTAAAGAGTGATAGAAACTGTTAAGTTACACTTTCCTACAAAAAAAATAAGAATATTGTAAAAAACCATGCAAAACTAAATATAAAGAAGGTAGTGAAATAATTGTGCGTATTCTGGAGTTAAAAATCATAAAAAAAAAGGACAAGAAATTGAAAATTTTATTTAAATATTGATTATTTAAAATATTAACTCATTAAACTGTGTAGTTGAGGAACTTTAGTGATCTTGTGTTTATGTGAGTGTATGTATACATGTAATCCAATTGCATTAAAATAAAAGCCTACATTACTTACATACATACATATATAATTGATCTGAAAAATGTTACATATTAACTAATTTGAATCTGGCAATGCCCTCATAAATTTTAATTTTTTATTTAACATAGTTTTTTTCAGTAAATGATATTTTAATGCAATTGTAATACATACATACAAATGTAAAGCTGTTAATCAAAAATAATTTCTATTTTGTTTTACTTAAATTAAGAGTATTTATTATAATTGAAATTGTGTCTCTTCAAATTTGTGCAGAGAGACTCTTAAAAAAAAAAACCCTGCAGTTACATCAAATCTCTCTCATTACAATCATTCCTGTAAGCTGTACTCAACGAAAGATCTTTCGTCGTGGGAGCATTCATGTTACAATGTAAGTCTCTTTATTATATTTTTTTATTTTATTTTAATCTGTTTATTTACAAAATTGCATAATTTGTGTTAATTATTATCTCTTGTACAAGTCTGCACAAATTTCTTTTAGTTGTTTAGGGTGACCATATATTTAAGCGATTAAACGTAATACCCAATTGATCATTTTGTACAGAAAACATTTTCATATTTTAAAAATTTAAAAAAATTTTAATATGGTCTCCACCAAACAGTTTTTGATTAATAATTTTGAGTTAGTTGTAAAGTTTATTTTTTTGTTTGCACAAAATATTAATCTATTATTAAAGAATCTTGGATTTTTTCAATTCAATTATTATATTTAAATCAATATTGTTTTTTTTACTATTTAATTTATTTCATAATGAAATTAATTTTAGAGTGAATTCTGTGTTTTAAAAATAAATTCATAATGAATTGTGAATAATTTTTTTATTGTTTGATTTAAAACTTTTGGTTGCAGTTTCGCTGTGAATAGTTTATGGGATTACTAGTTAATTTTGTTTTGGTTTTAGATTTTAGTAATCATGGCTGGGTGGGCAAAAGATTGTGTCAACGACATCTTAGATTCAATCAAAATTCTTCCTAAACTAATTTGTTCTTTCCCCTTTTGATATTTCTTTTACTATTCCTTTGACATTATTGCATGCAAAAAAATTAAAATTTTATTGTAGCCATTCAGCAAGAAGCAGCAAGCAACGAACCTCCACCCCCGACGAGCAATAAGGCCGGTGAAAATGCATGCAACCGCTTGATACAGCTTCGCCCTCTACGAAATTTAAAAACAATTGAAAAAGTCTATTCGTTATATGCTACAATATCTGAAAATATGTATATTACTTAAATATAATTTTTAACAAGTAAAAGTGCTATATTCGGCCGTGCCGAATCTTCTATACCCTTCACCACGGTGATTTTATTTATACATACATGTACAGCATTATCCATATTGTTGACTCTTTACTTAAATAAATTCGTATGAGAAAAAAATCATTATTCATAAGTTAAAAAAATAGAAGACAAATGAAAACAAATTCCGTTTGCTACAATTGTCGCCGTGTTGTCAGCTACTTAATGATATTGAAGACGACAGCTACATCGTAAACTCTGACATTGTTGTAGAAATACTTATTTTGCTTTTATAAAATTAAATAACTTTTTAAAAAAATTGTAAATAACGAGTGATTTTTTAAGAGCTTGAGAACTTTTTTTTAAAAAAAAAAGCATAAAATTTGCAAAATCTCATCGGTTCTTTATTTGAAACGTTAGATTGGTCCATGACATTTACTTTTTGAAGATAATTTCATTTAAATGTTGACCGCGGCTGCGTCTTAGGTGGTCCATTCGGAAAGTCCAATTTTGGGCAACTTTTTCGAGCATTTCGGCCGGAATAGCCCGAATTTCTTCGGAAATGTTGTCTTCCAAAGCTGGAATAGTTGCTGGCTTATTTCTGTAGACTTTAGACTTGACGTAGCCCCACAAAAAATAGTCTAAAGGCGTCAAATCGCATGATCTTGGTGGCCAACTTACCGGTCCATTTCTTGAGATGAATTGTTCTCCGAAGTTTTCCCTCAAAATGGCCATAGAATCGCGAGCTGTGTGGCATGTAGCGCCATCTTGTTGAAACCACATGTCAACCAAGTTCAGTTGTTCCATTTTTGGCAACAAAAAGTTTGTTAGCATCGAACGATAGCGATCGCCATTCACCGTAACGTTGCGTCCAACAGCATCTTTGAAAAAATACGGTCCAATGATTCCACCAGCGTACAAACCCCACCAAACAGTGCATTTTTCGGGATGCATGGGCAGTTCTTGAACGGCTTCTGGTTGCTCTTCACTCCAAATGCGGCAATTTTGCTTATTTACGTAGCCATTCAACCAGAAATGAGCCTCATCGCTGAACAAAATTTGTCACATTTGAACATTTCGAACCGAACACTGATTTTGGTAATAAAATTCAATGATTTGCAAGCGTTGCTCGTTAGTAAGTCTATTCATGATGAAATGTCAAAGCATACTGAGCATCTTTCTCTTTGGCACCATGTCTGAAATCTCACGTGATCTGTCAAATACTAATGCAAGAAAATCCTAACCTCAAAAATATCACCCATTATTTCCTCCAAAACTTTTTGTTTATATATGAATTTGCAATTTACAATTTTGTGACATTTTCTTTTGTTGAATAAAATAGAAATTAGCCTAAGTTGACGACAGCCACAACGTTTCATTTTTGACAGAGTGTAGTCAGTATTCTGATGATGTGTTTAATGCACCTAGGTTTTAAAGCAGAGATATCATATATTAAAAAATCAAACGCATATGTTACTCTATATACACACATACATACATATGTATATTCTTAATATTAAATATATGTTATGTTACAGTCATGGTTTTCATTTTCAAAGAAATATTGAAATTTTTGTTTTCATTTTTCGAAAATTGTGTGTAAAAATTTTTTGTAAAAATATTTTTTTAAAAATTTTTTGTAAAATTTTATTCGAAAATTTTTTGGAAAATTTTTTTAAAAATTTTTTTTTCGAATATTTTTCTGTAAAATATTTTTTTGAAAATGCTTTGTAAATTTTTTATAAATATTTTTGAAAAAAAATTTTAAAATTTTTTTAAAAAAATTTTTTTTTTTAAAACTTGATTGAAATTTTTTTGTTAAATTTTGGACCTTTCTCCAAGCTATATTGAGTTAGAATGGTCGGACTAAAGCAAAAAAAATCCCTACAAAAAAAAAAAAAATTTCCTCATATTGACACATGGGGGGTCCTCTTAATTGCTCCTATTTATCAGTGGGTACCCTGTGGGTCCATTGGCTACCTATATGTGTATTGCTTTCTATTAAGGTCACTAATACAAATCAAAGCAGAAAAACCCTACCAATCTAAAAACAAACAAAAATCGCCCCTCGCAGGAGGTTATTGATCCCCCGAGATCTGTATGCACTCCTTGCGATCTACCTGTCGCAGTCTAATATTTATTTGAGAAAAAAAGGCAAAACAGAATCATTAAAGCTGAAAAAAATTTAAAAAAAAACCTGAAAAAACGTGAAAAAAATATAGGTGGGCGTGGTTTTTGGCCTCCAGCCTCCAAAGGAATGATCCGATGTTGCTGAATTGCAATACCAAAATTTTCGAAACTATGCCTGACAGATTCGTGTGCTTAAATTTTTTGTATCTCTTCTGGTGCCTTGGCAAATGACATTACCACACTAACACGGACAGACGGACGGACGGACAGACAGACATCGCTTAATCAACTTCTCTATGTATAAGGATCCAGAATATATATACTTAATGGGGTCGGAAATGAATATTGTAGAAATTACACACGGAATGACAAACTTTTATATGTACCCTTGTGAAGGGTATAATAAAAATTATAAATTCATACCTGTTGTTCTTTTTAAAAATTTCCTGCATTTGCTCCATTTTATTTAATAAGGTGATAGATCCAGAAGGCTTTAAATTGTCTGATAGTTTAGACCGCGGCATTGTTTTAAACTTTGCTAAATATTTGTAGCTGTAAATTAAACATTTTCAAGTGGTTATTAGATACATATAGAACAACTTTGTATTTTGTTAAAAAAACGTTCAGGATTCATCTTGGTTTAATTAAGGATTAATTATTTAAATATAAAAATTTGTAGGTGGGTTTAAGCGCTTATAATTGCGAGAAGAAATTTATACTGTATACTATAAATTTATTCTCTTTATTTAAAGCTATGTACAAAAGGTATAAGTAAATGTTCACTGCTGTACGGTAAAGACACCAATTTCGCACATATTTTATCGAGTTTAAAGGTTTCTTGTTTATAATTGTTTAAATTTCCTAAGCATATTCCAAAATCTTTTTAATGAATAGGCTTCAGGAAAAAGTCCCTTGGGTTAAGTAAAACGTGTGCTAAAAAGAAGCTGTTTTCGCTAAAATGAATTATTTTACGCGGAATATTGCCAGTTATTAAGCAATAACTGTCAGCACAGTTGGCTGAAAATTTTCCCAAATCTGAATTGTAAGATTTAATCAATCCTTTTGCATTTCTTTTAATCCCTCTTAGCTCAGGCATTTTTTTTATCGGCAGATGAAAGAATATATTAAAAAGTTGTTGATCGATGTGTGGAGGTTTTCGGACACCTTTTTTGAGAGATTGCATCATGTTTTCGTATGGATACGCAGTAACATCCGAAAGACAACCAAATTTTTCTGCTGCATTTTTCAAATGCAAAAGATTATGGACGTTATGGGTGATACTAGTAATGCCATATATGATTGAAAATTGTTGAACAAATTTCGTTAACATTTCGTGAGCAACTAGAATTTTCTCATTAGAAATGTTGGCACTTACCAGTATTCGATATGAACATGATAAATGTACAAAATGGTTGAAAACCATTTCACTTACGAATTTTTTGAAAACTATTAAACCGGTGTATAGAAAAAATTGGCGAAACTCTACTGCTTTCCATCTTGGAATTTCTTTTAAAGAACGTAGTTTTCTTGCGAGCTCGATTGGAATGTTTACCGATAGAGCAAGTATCAACGATGACATTGATTGTTTTGTGCTTGGGGATATACGTTCACTTGTTTTTCCTTGAATAATCAAAGAAAGCATTCTTTTCATAACCCCTAGGTATACCAACTGCATTATGTCAAGTGGAAACTGTGTTGGTATATTTTTCTTTATGGAAAGATTTGTCAGCTCTATTATAAAAATCTTCGTCTGTTCTGAGCTTCGCGACGGAGGTACAAAAAGTACAAACTCTTGACACGTTTACACCTTTTTGTTTACACTTGCTGCATCCATTTAAAGAGTTATGTCATTTAATTCCACAAACAAACGAGCGAGCAGGTGTATCACACAAAAGAATTTTTTCTATGCTATTTTTTATAACAAAATAAGCAACCTTTTTTAAATTTGTTTCTAAGCCTATATGAAAATATGATCCAGGAGAAACAGTTCTTTTTAGAATTTGTTGTTGTTGCCCTATAAGACTAGCAACACTTAGAGGTATGTTGGGGTATCTGGAACTTAAAATTTTTAATAAGGTTACAGTACAGACAACTAATGGACGATATTTTAAGAACCAGCTTTCCTTAAGCTCATCTTGCAAGTTAATTTGATTCCTGTCAGTGCCAAATGCGTCTAGAGATATGTCGATTTCTTTAGTAGGAATTTCGTTTTCTTTTTCCTGCGGAGTTTCTTCCACTTGTGGAATTTTTAATAAACATCTGTTTTTAGTTTTTCAGCTTTTATTAGTCTGTTCTTTTGCCTTTTACCCACCATTCTTTAAATAAAATACTATACAAACTACAAATACGCAAATATGTTATATGGAGATCATTTATATGTACATACCTTATTGTTATTGATTTTTTTATATTTATGAATATAATAAATTTACTTTTATTTTATAGTATTAATACATTTACTTCAATTTACTTTCATTTTATAGTATTGATTTTACTATTCTTTAATTTAACGCACGCACGAATGTCTTTCATCAAATAAAAAACATCAAATGAATTACGCACAATTTTTGTTTATTACATCATCAAATGTATTCTTTTATCATATTATGTTCGTAAATCTTCGTAAATTTAAATTTATTTTCTTTGCCTTACAATTGTGCTTTTTAGTATCCACTTCTGTAAGGGAAAGTGTAAAAAATTCGTCGTTTTTTAGTAACTTCACATTTTATATCATACAAAATTGCATTTCTTTAGGCAGCATTTATGTGCTTTCTATGAAGAGCTTTTATAATGCAAAAAAAAAAAAAAAACAATATACTGCTTACGAAATCTCGATTATTTTTTGCTGGGATGATAAATGAATTGAAATACAAACTAGAAATTTTACATAGTGAAATTCTGAATCTTATGTATGCAATAGATTGGGCAAAAGTAGGGGTCATTAATTCATTCATATTATCTAATTATGAAATGGAAATGATCAAAACTTTAGCCAACCATAAAACAAAAATTTTTTAAGTATTGAGATATCTCTGAATTTTGCAGATGTAAGAATAGCTTCCAGCAGCGATTCTATAATTTATATTATTAATATTCCAACTACTTAGAACCAATCATGGAACAAGATTACCATCAAAATCAATAAGATAGCTACTAAAATCGAATTCGATTTATTTTAGTCTGTGACAAAAAAGTATTTAGTATCAAAAATGAATGTAAAACTGTCAGTGAACTAAAAATTTGCAAGGATGATAATGTTAAAGACATTACAGACTCCAAATGTCTTCCTAACTTGATTCGAGGAAAACCCTCAACCTGCGTCATGGTGAATAATCTTCACATGCCAACTATACAGGAAATATTTTCTGTACTATTCTATTGAATCAATTCAATGGTACAATTTTCGTAGATCAAGAGCACTGTGATTTAAATGGTACTTACCTCATAAAATTTCAAAATGAAACGTTGTCAGTAAACAATAAAACATTTTCTTTCAAAATATTACCTTGAGTGCCAATGATTCAAAGGGACCATCAATCAGAGATGCCAACTTAGCTCTTTTCGCGCTATTTATAGCTCTTTTTGACTACCTCTGACGCGAAATTTTTCCCTTTAGCACTTTTTCTGAAAAAAGAGCTAACATAGCTCATAGAACATAGTACATAAAAAGACCTTAGATATTTGTTTAACATACATAAGTACATATACAATTAATTTTGATCAAAAATTTATTTTCGCCAAGATTAAAATAGTTTAAGTTCAGTTTTCAAAGTTATTCACCTGTACAAGCCATAATATATGTAAAGAAACCGAAGGCACACTGTCATTATTCTAAAGAGCCCTTACACGACTGCTGAGTACGTTTCGCCTTCATTAAGGGACTCTGTAGATATACAGGTACCCTAAATAAATATGTAGTATAGTGTGAACGAAACCGATATGACTGATTTAAACAAGTTAGGAATTGAGTGCGCTGCATATCGCCGTAGTGGCAGCAACAAATCCAGTTGACCATGTTATTTTATTGTCATCAGGTTATACCGAATACCAAATTTCCGCCTACATAGAAATTTAATTGCAAAGTTTTACTTGAAAACATACTTATTTTTTCTTTTCTTTAAGTAAACATTGCATGTTAAATAAAAGATTGAATAAAATATAGCAATTGTATTTTTTTTTAAATTATTACTAATTTTTACGCGAACAGAGTTTTATACAAAATTTGACGTTTTCAGATAAGCAAATTTAAACAGCTGTTCTAATAGTTTTACCTGTATTATTATATTATTGTAATTACCTATGAATATATTTGTATTTTGAAATTTTTTTGTATTTTAAAAATTTTGTAAATGTAAAAATCAATGCGAATATAAATAGGTAATTGCACGGCCAAAATTGTCATCATCTGTTTATTTTACAAATGTCAAAAAATAAAATAATGAAAATAATTTTGTAATTTAATTTAAAAATTATTTTAATTTGAATTTCTGATTGCGATTGTGTTTTAATAAAAATAGAAACATATAACTATATATAAGCGGAGTTCAATGTTTGATGCAAATGGTATTGCAAAAGTGCAAGTGTAAAAAATCATAAGCTGTATTCAGGGTTCGATGCAAATGGTCTTGCAAAAGTGCAAGTGCGTAATTTCATAGCTTTTTTGGAAAATACAACAACTAAATCCATATTGTTTTTGTTAAAAGTGAAAGATATAACGCATTTGCACTTTCGCAAGACTATTTGCATCAAACACTGAATACTATAGCTTTTTTGTTATATCCAACACAAAATTCCAAAATATTTTGTTGGTGTTCTGTTTGCCATAAACCATTGCTTTAGGGTGGTACCTTGTTAAGTGTCCTCAAATATGGTGCAAGTAGCGACACTTAGGGTATAATTTTAAGATTTACAAGAAATTCCTTTTAAAGCCCAGTACGCAGCTCTACGGAATTTCAGGTTTGATTATTTTGCCTTCATGTTGTCGTTTGTGTAAATATACTAGCAGTGCCCGTCACATCGTGGGCGTCCTGACAATATTTTGCTCAATTTTGCTTTTAAAGTATACCAAGCCAATTGAAAGACTCTTACTTTTATAGTAAGATTTATGGTTTATGTATTTACTTATATATAAAGGTACCTTTTTAAAATTTATAAAAAAAAACTAAAATTCAAAACATTATTGTAAACCTCTCTCTATACGAGGTGTTTAAAATATTTTAATAAAAATGTAATTCCACAAAGTAAAAATACAAATTTGATACAAATTTTATTCAACTGGCGCCATCTGTTGCGCAGTAGTTTCTGAAAGTATCCCACTTTCAAAAACAAAAAGGCGAGTTGATAAAATAACCGTGTGGAAAAAAATCCGTGTTGAAAAATCCTAGTTTTAAACCGAAAATATCAGTACCTTTAACCGGAAATTGCCTTCTTCACTAAATTTTCTCCACTTTCTCTTGGATCAGGCTACTAAGCTACCTCCTCACAAAATTTTGTTAAAATTCATCCAGTAGTTTTTACGTGATGGGAACACAAATGAATAGCAGACAGACAGACGGAAATAAGTTACTATTTTATTATATGTATAGATATAGATTGTACATCATAACATTACATCAATACAGAAAGTAGAAAAATAATATTTTAAAAGTGTAAAAAACATGAAATGTCATAAATTCCGTTAGCAAACAGCTGCCTAAACATTAATTTATATTTCAGTTTAAGGAAAAAAGTCTACACTTTTTTAGCATCCCTGTAAAAGTCAAAAATTCCGTTTAGTTTTCTTTTTAGCTGCGTACTACCCAACTGAAAGTCGCCTGAAAATTTTCAAACCTGAATTTCTGGCTGTTTTACGTGATGGGAACACAAATGAATAGCAGACAGACAGACGGAAATAAGTTGCTATTTTATTATATGTATAGATATAGATTGTACATCATAACATTACATCAATACAGAAAGTAGAAAAATAATATTTTAAAAGTGTAAAAAACATGAAATGTCATAAATTCCGTTAGCAAACAGCTGCCTAAACATTAATTTATATTTCAGTTTAAGGAAAAAAGTCTACACTTTTTTTAGCATCCCTGTAAAAGTCAAAAATTCCGTTTAGTTTTTTTTTTAGCTGCGTACTACCCAACTGAAAGTCGCCTGAAAATTTTCAAACCTGAATTTCTAGCTGTTTTTTAATTTCAGCATATAGCAAGCTGAAAATAAGTAGATCTGCGTACTGGGCTTAAGGCTCTACGGAATTTCAGGTTTGTAAACAGTTGTATTTTTTAGTACAATTAGGGCAAAACCACAGTTGCATTTTTAAGCACTAGTAGATTTCGTCAAAATCTAGTAACGAAGTAGATTTTGATTTGTATGGGAAATTTTGTAAAAACAACTAGCTTTTGGTCGAAATCTCATAAGTACTAGATTTCGCTCAAGTGTAGATGCATTATTACTTATTTTAGTTTTATTTCTACAAATGTTTTTGACAAGTGGCAGAGATTTTGTAAACAAATTGCTTGTATTTTTTATTGTTGTACTTGTTGTCGCCTTGTATTCACCTGTATATATTCGCCTTGGTAAAAATCATTCTTTTTTTAAAATAGCCCTTTTTAGCTCTCTTTGACTTCTGGGTCAACGCGGTTGATTTTTGAAAGTTGGCATCCCTGCCATCAATAACAAAAACTACTCAGATACCCTACTTTTGATCGCAGACAATCACTGCTGATGAGGGACGTATTCATTTAAAAATAGTTAAAATAAAATTAAAAAAATTAATATAATTGCGAAGAGCGGGCATGGCTTTGACATTGTTAACTTCAACACTATTTTGTTAAAAATCAAAAATATACATTTGTAAAAAAATACCTATTTTTGTTAATTGCTAACCAACGGTTGACTAATAGCTAGACAGAATATACCTTTTTCAAGTAAAAAAAATATATATAGAGCATAAAAATATAGAAAAAATGTTTGCTTGGTAGTATACTACAAAAGAAATAGTATTTAAGAGTGTAACACTATTTCAAAAAAGCTCTATCTCCTATAAAATATAAAAATTTCTCATATCCTATATTTCTTTGATAAGTTTGTTGAAATAGAAAATTAATAACAATTGAAACTACCTTGTAGATAGGTAAAGGAAGGTTAAATTTTAAGGGGCCGATGTTGATTTTGAATAAAACACAAATTATTTAGGAAATTATTGTCATTTTTTTATTTTGATAATATTGGTATGGTTCAATTGTGTATGAAACAAAATATCAGCCAAATAACTGCCGCGACCTCGGCGGCACGCCTCCATCCGACGACGATCCGACGCTGAGGCATAATTGAGGTTCTATGCCCTTAATGTGCCGAATTATCTCATTTAGCTCTTGAATTGTTGCTGACTTTTTCTTTCAAATAACCCCAAAAAGAGAAGTCCAACAGTGTCAAATAACATGATCTTGGCGGCCAATTGACATCGCCACCAAATGAGATAACACGGCCATTGAATTTGTCGCGCAAAAGAGCCATTGTTTTGTTAGCTGTGTGGCTAGTGGCACCGTCTTGTTGAAACCACATATCGTCCACATCCATAGCTTCTAATCCAGACCATAAAAAGTTCGCTATCATCTCACGATAGCGAACACCATTCACAGTAACTGCCTGACCGGAAAAAATAGTCCCGATGATGACGCCAGCCCATAAGCCGCACCAAACAGTCACTCATTATGGGTGCATTGGTTTTTCGACAATCACTCTTGGATAATCATTTCTCCAAATGCAGCAATTCTGCTTATTGACGTATCCACTGAGATGAAAATGTGATTATCCATTGTTGCCATTTCTTGCCACCATTCTGACCATCTTGATTGTGTATGGTTAAAATTGAGTTAGTCTGATATTGAAAAAAGTCAAATTAAATGCAAAAAAAACTTCACGTTTCGGTATGGTTCATATTCAACATCGGCTCTTAAAATTTAACCATTCATTAAGAAGAGTGCTGATGACGGACGTAGCTGTCTAGAAAATGCATTCCACTCTGCTGGTGTCTAATTTTTCTTTATCTCCTTATAATTAAGAACTTAGGCCTAAATAATTAATTTTTATATACAAATTAACCTGAAGGTCACAAAAACAAGTAAAAGTGCTATATTCGGCCGTGCCGAATCTTTTATATCCTTCACCACGGTGATTTTATTTATACAGACATGTACTGTTGACTCTACTTAAATAAAGTGGTATGAGAAAAAATCATTATTCATGCTTTAAAGAAATAGAAGACAAATGAAAACAAATTCCGTTTGCTACAATTGTCGCCGTGTTGTCAGCTTCTTAAAGATATTGAAGACGACAGCTACATCGTAAACTCTGACATTGTTATAGAAATACTTATTTTGCTATTATAAAATTAAATAACTTTTTCAAACTTTTTCTCCAAAACTTTTTGTTTGTATATGAATTTGTAATTTACAATTTTGTGACATTTTCTTTTGTTGAATAAAATAGAAATTAGCCTAAGTTGACGACAGCCACAACGGTGGTCTTGTAGCCATGTAGCTTTGCTGGCTTCAAAATAATCGTTTACCTATAAACGTGTGTATTTTATTTTTGACAGTTTGTAGTCGGTATCCTGATGATGTCTATGTGTTTAATGCTCCTAGGTTTTAAAACAGAGATATCATCTATTTAAAAATCAAACGCATTTAAAACAAGTAAAAGTGCTATATTCGGCCGTGCCGAATCTTCTATACCCTTCACCACGGTGATTTGATTTATACAGACATGTACAGCATTATCCATATTGTTGACTCTTTACTTAAATAAATTCGTATGAGAAAAAATCATTATTCATAAGTTAAAAAAATAGAAGACAAATGAAAACAAATTCCGTTTGCTACAATTGTCGCCGTGTTGTCAGCTTCTTAAAGATATTGAAGACGACAGCTACATCGTAAACTCTGACATTGTTATAGAAATACTTATTTTGCTATTATAAAATTAAATAACTTTTTCAAACTTTTTCTCCAAAACTTTTTGTTTGTATATGAATTTGTAATTTACAATTTTGTGACATTTTCTTTTGTTGAATAAAATAGAAATTAGCCTAAGTTGACGACAGCCACAACATTTCATTTTTGACAGTTTGTAGTCGGTATTCTGATGATGTCTATGTGTTTAATGCACCTAGGTTTTAAAACAGAGATATCATATATTAAAAACGCATTTAAAAAATATGTTACTCTATATACACACATACATACATATGTATATTCTTAATATTAAATATATGTTATGTTACGTCATGATTTTCATTTTCAAAGAAATATTGAAATTTTTGTTTTAATTTTTCGAAAATTGTGTGTAAAAATTTTTTGTAAAAATATTTTTTTAAAAATTTTTTGTAAAATTTTATTCGAAAAGTTTTTGGAAATATTTTAAAAAAAATTTTTTTTCGAATATTTTTCTGTAAAATATTTTTTTGAAAATGCTTTGTAAATTTTTTTTTTAATTTTTTTTTTTAAAATTTGATTGAAATTTTTATGTTAAATTTTGGACCTTTCTCCAATCTATATTGAGTTAGAATGGTCAGACTAAAGCAAAAAAAAAAATCCTTACAAAAAAAAAATTTCCTCATATTGACACATGGGGGGTCCTTTTAATTGCTCCTATTTATCAGTGGGTACTCGCAGGGGGTTATTGATCCCCCGAGATCTGTATGCACTCCTTGCGATCTACCTGTCGCAGTCTAATATTTATTTGACAAAAAAAAGGCAAAACAGAATTATTAAAGCCGAAAAAAATTTAAAAAAAACGTAAAAAAATATGGGTGGGCGTGGTTTTTGGCCCGTAGCCTCCAAAGGAATGATCCGATGTTGCTGAATTGCAATACCAAAATTTTCGAAACTATGCCTGACAGATTGGTGTGCTTAAATTTTTTGTATCTCTTCTGGTGCCTTGGCAAATGGCATTACCATACTAACACAGACAGACGGACATCGCTTAATCAACTTCTCTATGTATAAGGATCCAGAATATATATACTTTATGGGGTCGGAAATGAATATTGTAGAAATTACACACGGAATGACAAACTTATATATACCCTTTCCACCTGTGGTGAAGGGTATAAAAACTAATGGCTTCCACCAAAATACCAAACTTCCAATAACCTAATAAAATTTTCTTCTTCTTCTGACTTCCTTAGTATACTATTTTCTAATGCTTTACTTCCTCAATTGCAAGTTTTAATTTTCGTAATAAAAACAAACAAATTCATCTGCCTAAAAGAGCTCTTTTAAGCGATCAAGTTTATGGAATTAAATCTATACAGTTGTAACGTAAATTAAGATATACCTTGGACATTATTAAAATTTAAAATATTTTTTATAAAGTTGGGTATCTTAATGCGCCTTATAATAGTAAAACAATCTGAGCTTTTTTAACACGTACACTTAACTGAATTCTTAAACTTACATATGTATATATATATATGTATATATATATATATATATATATATATATATTTATATATATATATATATATATATATATATAAACAATACTGATGCTACAATTGAAACCAAGGTATAGTAATTTATCACATTCGCAACCATAATTTTGACTAATGGGTCCATTTTCTTTAAAAAAGAGAATAGAACCTTCAAAATCTAAGGAAACGAATTAAATCGATAAAAAAACATCACCCACTAATTACTTATTTAGAAAGTGAATTGGAGGAGAAAGAAACGGAAATTAAAATTTTAATCGTAGTCTTGATCTTGTGCTAGTTATTATTACAACCAGCAAATTTAATGTTAATAAACAATTCATTTGAACCAGCTGCAGTTTTCCCATCGAGACCACCGCAACAAAGTTTGTTTAAATAGCTAATTAAAAAACAATTGAAGCAACCTAGATAGATACGAAGAGTGCTGATGACGGACGTAGGAGGGGTACCTTAGTATCTTCATTTAAATATAGGATACTTTTTTCCACAAAAATTTCTTGTTTTCAATTGAAAGTGGGGAAAAAGCCGTGAAAGTATGCAGTTTAACCGATATGAATACTTTAAGGCACCTTTTATTTTTGAAAGCGGGATGTTTAAAACACCTTTTACAGAGCTTCACAATAATTTTTAGAATTTTGTGTCAGTTTTCGTAAACGTTAAAACAAACCATGTACAAGTATAGCTGTCAGATTAGACGATTTATCGTTTTATTGGTAAATAATCTAAAATACAAAACTTGTTAAAATCACTTTGGCACTAAAGCTTTGAGGCATTAAAATGTACCAAAAGCATCAAATTGGTATCCCTGGAACGAACCATTCAAGATATATTTTTCATTTGGTATAAACATTGATAATATTGACACCGCTAACTTGATTTTAAATAATTTAAATGTAATTGTTGGATTTAAAAAACAAGGATGTGGTGCTCTAAGTTCGAACGTCTTGGTATTGAATTGGAAATATTAGAGAAGAAAAAATGTGATCTTAGTTCACAACACAAGTGTCCTTCTTTGAATCACCTGGAGAAGGAAGACGCTTGGAATAGTATTCCTTACTTTTCAGATCAGCTGAGAAAGGTCGGATTTGCTGTTCTTTTCCTTTATACATATATGCGATAAATCTTTTTCAAGATGAAATATTATCAATAGTAAACTGAGAAGTCGTACTATTAATGAGAACTTAGAATCATGCCCAAAATTAAAATTTAAAAAAAAATCCGCATAAGCGATGAAGACCCGTCCAGTGTCCAAATTCCCAAAAATATGGTCATACTACGGCTTACATCAAGTTGCCTCCGGTTTGCGTTGTGTGTGGCGAGCTACATTGTTCCGCTCAATGCGTAAGAGCAAGGGATGACACGAAGGTTAAAATATGTAGCAATTGCGGTGGAAGTCGACTAAAAACTAAATATTCCATCGAAGCAGCTACAATATCGAGCAAATGCTCATTATCCCCAGTTCACCCAACCAACAACCCAACACGTTTCATACGCGGATATGTTCAAAACCAATAATACTTCAGTACACAAAGCGACGCCGACAATTAATTCTACTCTAAATTTGCACCCAGAACCTAAAGAACAACCACCATCAAAGTGATGTCATGCTGGTTTCATAGACTCACTTAAGAACAAAGAGCTTTTGTAAATCAATGGCTATATATTATATGACACTAAAGACCCTCGTGGCAGAGTATGTGGTTCAGCAATACTAATAAATTATTTACTGTGTAATTTTTGTGAGGACTATCTTCAAGCAACAAATATCTGCATTACAGAATTTCATCAAAACTTCGTTATTTCTTCCTTTATTTACCTCATAGATTTCGCTAAACATACTTTTTGGAGATCAAGACTAATTACTTCAAAAGATCGTGTTTTTTAACTTTGAACAATTTCAAAAATGTGTCTGAAAGTGATATCGAGTGGACAACCTAATGTTATAGATTTTGGCGTGACTAAGAGTATTTGCCTCGACACCAAGGCATGGGTCGGGTGTAAGTTTAGTTGCCTAGCCCATGTACGCCTTCCCTGCATGGTCGAACTTAAATTGCAATTGCTGGGACTCATGTTATACAATGACACAAAGATTACAGAAGGCATTCAAAACAATCAGGAAGAGAAGGAAACGGTAGTCATTACCCTGCACTAGAACATCGTCACCTACAATACTTGGGGCGACGATGTTTTGAGAGCCTTTCTGGTGTTTCATCTCTGGAACGAAGCAGGATTAATTCCTTTTTAAGGAACTGTGGTTGGTTTTCTAATCCTCTTCCAACTGAAGTGACATAGTTGCCCACCAATGCATGTCATGTCCAGAACAGCCTTCACGGCTAACACTATTTACTCCTTAGTCTGTGTCCGTCTATCAACTTTAGTCTCTACGATTTTTTTTTTCTCAGTCTATATAACTCTATATCTTTGCTCTTTATCTTTTCTTGCTATCTCTTTTCTTATATTGCAGGTATCACAAAGGGACCAATACAATGGACCCATGTGAGCTATTTTCCTCTCCTTTCTTATTGTTTTCTTTTCCTTCTTTAAGAAACTGCCTGCTTCACCTAACCTAAGGGTATTTCAAAAGAAATGATCTAAGTTAAAGCGTTACTTAAATTATCCTCAGATCATTCACCCACTATTGTCTATATATGGAACCAGAAAAATATCGTGTCACCAAGAAGTATCACAAAAATAAATTGGTTGAAATATAAAAAATATCTCAGTACTCATTGTTTCCAAAACATCCCGCTAAGAACACATGAAGACGTAGAGCGGAGTCTTATTGATTTCGATCAAAACTTTAATCACCTCCCAAACATGCAAAAGTAACCCGACATTAATTAGCCACAATCAAATTTATACTGCAGAAAAAGAAAAATTAGCATAGAGGGGCAATCACACAGATCTCCTCAACTTAAAAGCAGACTTAAAGAATGCACGAAACAGCTAAGAGAATTACTAGAATCCCGAAGAGCAGCATAACTGAAAAACTATTTAGAAGACCTTGACGCAATTCTTCAATCATATTATTCATTGTGGCGTGCATTTAGAAACCTTGAAAGACCGGTCGTACGTAAGCCCTCCTTGCGAACTCCTTGTGGACACTGGGCATGAAATGAAACCGAAAGACTAAATAAATTTCTAAAGAGAAAAATAAACTCCAAAAAGAAAAAAACAGCCATATCGCTGATTTTTTCTGGTAAAGTGTAAAAATTTTTATTTTTTGAAATGTTTGTATGGGGTACCCCCCAGGGGTGGTTCCAAGGGGTGTGCCAATGGCATGGATGGGTCAGCTCTCCAAAGTTAGTGGGAGTCATACATTTGGATTCGATTGGGTACTCTAAATGGGTCAAAGTGGGATTCAAAATTTATTATCAAATTTAATATAAATTTTTAGGCGTTTCCTATTTTTAATCGGATTTTAATAAATTTAAAAAAATAAAAAATGTATATCGAAAAATTTTACCCTAAAAATTTGTTGGTTGGTTTTCTGATTAAAAGTGCCTTTACACTGTGCGAAGTAGTTGTTCACATTTACCGGAAGCAATTGATACATTTTTTATAATTTTGATTTATTTATTCTATCCGAATAACGGCAGTGTAATTTCACTTCAGTAGATTTAAATATTTATTTTATATTTTCCCGAAATATTATATTAATTTGATATAATATAAATTTGATTTTCCCCGTTTTAATCAATAATAGAGTTCTTATATATTAAAAACGGTTATTTTTGTTTGCGGATTTTATCTGTTTTCTGATTAAAAATTAATTTTATTCTGTTTGGCGACGGCAACATCGTCGTCGATTTTGAGGCAACATCACTTTAGCACAACACCAATGTTAATTTGGTATTCACTAACAATGTTTTAACGACGTTGCCAGTTTATCGATAATATTAATAAAATACACCACACATATTCAATCTTGAACCAAAGTTTTTTTGTTTGGCTAGATCGTAACTGGTAAAATCGAGTTAAATAATCAACTCGCCCGATTTTGGGAACTCGAAGAAGTTCCCCCCGTACCGCGATTAACCTAAATAGAATAGAATTATGTAACAAGCTTTACAGAAACACAACTTATAGAAATTCAGCAGGCCACTTGGTAGTTTTTTTACCGTTTAAGCCAGAATTTCCTAAATATTTGTCTCTAGGCAAATCCCGAAATATTGCTCTTTCGCAATTTACAAGAAATGAGACACGATTATTGAAAAAACCCGTTTTAAAGTAACAGTATGATGACGTTTTAAAAGAGTATATCGAACTGGACATATGTTACTTACGAAATGGCATAAGTTTAAATAATGTATTGTATCCAGGTCCGATATTACAAGCGGATCTCACTATTTTATTCCTCCGTTGGAGATTTTAGCGTTTTATTTTTAATGCCGACATAGAGAAAATGTACAGATAAATTTTTATACATCCATTCCACGTATTAAAGGATGTAATTCTTATGATGGAATTAAGGACTATAAAGACTGCATTTGGCGAATGATTACAAAGCTCGCAAAATGAAAATTTGCTTTATGCAGATTTTTTAAAATCACACTTAGGTACTGATTCTAAACCATGTGTTTGTGATTTAATAATGGCTTCAGGCATTTTAACCCGGCCTATTGTTAAGCTTGTTCTTTTACGTATATCTGAATAGTTTTAACCTGTTTTTTTCACATTTTATTAGCTTTTTTCGTTTAACAGTAAAATGGATGAATCTCGTCACCTGGAAGTCTTCTGCCCCTTAGAAAACTCTGAATCTGGAGAATAAGCTCCAGGATCCAGTATGTCAGTTATGTAAAAAGGAAAATCCTTTACGCAAATGTAATCGGTATGTCGATCGATGAGCGCATCAGAACTGTTAAAAGATTAGAATATTGATTTAATTGCTTCGCGATTATTCACATTTTACGCAACTGCGATAGTCGGGACCGATGTACCGAATGCTTCGAGGAGCATCACACGATGCTACATAAATTC
>OX451219.1:51439877-51545802 GCA_949628195.1 Phasia obesa | reverse complement strand
CTAACAATTCCTACCCAATTAAATTGCTCATCTGGTACCACCATTTTATTGAAACAAATACAACACTGCTTAAAATGGCATTTAACAATAAACAGTTATATTTGGTAATATTCTTAAATAGAAAATTTTCAATATTATAAAAATATATAAACGCAAAAGACTAGAAAAAAAGTAAATAATTTAGATGAAAAAGGTAAGTACTTCTAATTTTATAATAATATGTATGTAGTATATTCTGTTTGAATTTATTAAAAGCTTTAAGCGTACAAAAGATGCTGGACTCCGTTTTGGATACCGAAGAACCATCAACTTCCAAACAGGCAGATATCCTGGTGAAAAAGAGTAGAGGTCTGTATACAATATATAAAAGGCTTTGTATGTTAAAAAAAATTATTTCTATGTATTAAAGATGATGTCCAAAGTGTAACTAATTTATATTCAGCACAAAATGCTGTGGAGCCTAAAGAGACAGCTAGTGACACTTGTGGTAAATATAAATTTTTTTTCTGAAACTCAATAAATAAATTAAATGTATTTTTTGGAAATTACAGAAAAAAGGAAGTTAGAGAAATGTTGCAACAGATTTCTACCGAAATCAAAAGTCTCAAAAGATCCCAAACATACGAAATAAAGAAAGAGGAAAAAATAAGTTTTTATTTTACCACAGATAATAATTTAAGGTTATTATCTGATCTTAAAAACTTATTAAATATTAATGAAGCTTTTCAAATATTAGAGGAAAATCTTGACAGTGAGAAAACCTCTTTGGATGTAATGGTCAGTTTTAATTATATTAGTTTTTATTTTATTAATTTTAATATTTCTTTCAAAAGCGTGAATTGATTGCCTACAAAGTAAGAGCAAAAAGCTTAACTGAGGCTTTAAACAACTTTTTGGCAGTTTTGTTGGCTCCCCAGCTACAAATTAAGTTAAGCGCTTGCGGGAAGTTGCACAAAGGTATAATCAAGAAAAACTTTAGTTCAACCAGAACTTATAATACTTTATTAGGTAATATAACTAAATATTGTCAAATATAATTATGTATATTTATATATTACGAATTTTTAGATTATGTTCTTATTCAGTTTCCGTCAAAAACACAGGCAAATATCTTGTCAAAAACAAGTCGCTGGTTCGCAAACACAAAGGATAGATATATTGGGCGAAACACAACAATTTAATACAAAAGTTTCATTTTGATTTTGAAAACAACTCATTATGACTTTTAATACAGACTTGACATGAATTTATGTGTGTTTTTTTCTCTCGATTTGAGGTATTTTCTATATTTTAGATATTGCTACAGTATAAAAGACAACAATATTGTGTAGATACTGAATTTTTAATTTATCGACATAAGATCAATGTTATCATTTTACATTATTCTGGTTATATAAACGTTATAAATTTATACTAACGGTATTGTGATAACACTGAAAACGGCAATTTGGGGTTATCATTTTAACATTGTGGAAACATTATTAATTTATAAGAACAACGTTGTAGATATAGATTTACGGTACTGTGCCAACATTCAAAAGAAGAGTCGGAAGACGGTCATTCGGCGTTATCATTTTAACATTGTGACTATACTGTAGATTTGGTAAGCAGTATTGATGTTAAAGAACCGTCTTCAACATCGGAACAGCGCACATAGGGGTATTTTGCCAATCTAGCCGGACATTACTTTTTTGTTTAGCTTATATTGGCTCTAAAAAATTACTGAGTGCACCTAGGTCAATGAAACTTTGCAGAAAAATCTGTTATGGTGATTGGCTATCAAAGCTAGGAAATAGTAAAAATCAGACCAAGGAGAAAAAAGTTCCCCTTGGAAGAACTAATCCTACCTCTGAAAAATGCAAGTTTTTTTTTAATTTTCCCGGTATTTTGTTTAGCAATTACAACTTTAAAGGTCAAATAATGTTCAAAAACTTAAAGTTGGACTTAAGAGATTCTTAAATGCCATTTTTAGCCCCGCCCCTTTTGTGGGCGGTTAAATAAAATATTATTTGAAAAAATAATGCAATTATTCAAAGAAATAGATTTTATACTTCTTAAAACCATAAAAATTTATTTAACCAATCCCCGCCTCCCAAAAATATTATTAAAAAAATATTTTTGTAATTTCTTACTTTATATTTTATTTATCGGAAAATAATTAATTTATTCATAGTAATAACTTATTTATGATTGTAACGATAAATTTTATTTAAAATTATAACAATTAGTTTATTTAAAAAGACTTCTCCTTTGCACTAAGATGATGATGAGTGCCACGGTTCTTCTTCGTCTGATTCTTCAAAAGTCTCTTCCGAATCTGAATCCTGTTCAGCGTTAAGTGCTGGTGGAAGCATGAAAGAAATTGCTTCTTCTTTTTTTTTGGAGTGGGTCTACTAGTAATTAGTGGGTCAGAACTTAGTAAAAGCCTATTAATAATATCTGTTACACTGAACCCTTGAAAACTTTCTAGCGAAATTCTGCCTGTAAAGCCGGAAATGCTTGTTTCGTGCCTCAGCCGCTTCTTCTGATAATAGCCCAATAGGCAACAATAACAGTTGCACCATGTATTAAAATCTTGTGCATTGTAGGTGTCATAGGATGCCACTCATATAGAGAAACGTAAAGTTTTGCAGTATCTAAGCAATAATCGGCAAACTCGTGTAATTGGATTTTGTGACCACTTGATATTACTTCAATAATAACCTTGATTCGGTATATGAAATCAAATTCAATTCCAGTTATTTCTGCAGCTAATTTAGGATTGGAAAAAAATCTTCTGCTAGTGTTACCATCATTGGTGTTTCCAAATCCAGCTTTCGGTACATCCACTATTAGCCCTAGTTCACTTCTAAATTTTTCTTGTATATTTTTTTTCTCGCTTTAACAATGGCTTTCTCCGCAGCAGATTTTATTTGCAATTTTTTCACAGTCAGCTTATATGACATGTGTAATATGCTCTCAAATAGGCGAATTCTGGCGTGCAAAGTAGATAGTCCGAAAGAAAGGGCATCTACATCTATATCTCTTTTTATATTTAAATTGTTAAACTCTTTTGAAGTACCTCCACAAATATAGCACTTCATTGTGGACGTGTTTTGTGAAGCGGCATTACATACTTTTGCATCTATCATTGTAAATACCATTGTATGCTTTATGACATACAACTTTCCTTCTAGTGAAAAATTTGTGTTTTGTAATGTACTAATGGCCTCTTGTACATAGTCAATTTCTTCTTGGATTACATCCACAGCTTCTTTAACAAATCTGATGCGAATAGGTCGGCAATATCGTGGTGATGATGGGGTTGGATTAAGCCATAATATATTTTTTCCTTTTGTACCATATATCAGTCGAAGTGGTACGAAACTGCTCTGAAATATATGTGAATCTAAGGCATCATTTTCCATCTTTTGCTTAAATTGAGCCTGATGTGATCCATCGCAGCCCCATTTGCTTATTAGTTCCAAGGAGGTACATCCTTTTATTCTTGAGTCACATACAACATCTTTTAAATATGTTATTAATCTACTTGCAGTATGGTTAAGCAAATCTTGAATATTTATTTGAGCACATGTTTCCGTTATGTTATATGCTTCTTTTCGAGGATAACACTTATTTTTTTCTTTCTGCAGAATACTGTAGCTAGGATAAACTTTCTTATCGGCACTTCGAATAATTTCATATTGTTTTCGCGAAAGATTAGCTTCCACAAATATAGAAAGAGCCTTTAGAGATGTTATCTGGTTTACTTTATCCTCTTGTACAGCTTTGTATGCCTTCTTGAGTTTTGTAGCTCTTGTCGGAGAACGCAAAATTTCTTTAAGCAGACTTGAGGCATCTTTCTTCCCACAAGTTTGTAATTGTGTTTGGGCAGCATGCATCAATAAATCAGCCTCGAACTGATATCTCAATATTTCTGTTTTTCTTCTCTTACTTCTTTCGGTTAATTCAACGAAGGGCTTTTGTAGTCGTTTTGAAGACGAACTGCCAAATACAGGTATTGTCACTGTTCCTTTCAGCTATGTGGCATGTATGGTTAAAAAACGATCAATTCTTCTATGTGCGGAATGCCAATATAATTTAAATTTTTTTTGAAACTCTTTAAACAGTCCTTTACTGCTGATATATCACCATCTCCTTGACATTTTGAAACATCGCACAATTTTCTAAATAAAAATTGCAATTTCTCTTCAACGGTATTAGCATTAGATTCCTGTACTATTTGGAATAACTCCAATCTTGTATATACTTTTTCCATTTTACTCTCGAAGCTTCAAAAGGGTTATGATTACAATTTTGTACAATAAACAACAATTTATAGTAAACAAATTGTTAACTGCAGGTCAGATTTGTTTTTTTAAACACTACTTTTGGTTTTTATTATTTTAAAAAATTATTTAATACAGGTACATTTTTGTTCCAGGAATAACGTCATTTACAACGTAGCTGCACAGGTATCTATGTATATATGTAAGCTATGGGGGTGGGTAAAATTACTGTTTTACCTTTTTGCTCATTTTTTTACAGGTAATAACAGTGTTAGATTCAATGATTTAAATAAAAAACATCTACCTTCAGTTATTGAAAACCAAAATGTTTTAACAATATAAAAAGGTTTCTTACTCGTATTTACCTATGTAAGATAAGAAGCAACAGAAAAAGGTGTAATTTTTAAAAAATCTCCAAAAAAATGGCGCACCTATGCGCAAGCTGTTTTTTTACAGTATAAAAGTAGAGATCGCAAATTTTATAGTGATATATAACATTTTTAGGGCCGCGATGGAGATCACTCTTAAAAAGCTTTTTACTTTTTTTTTACAAAAAATTTTACAAAAAAAAAACTTTTTTTTAATTTTGAATGAAATTTTTAATCATTAAAATTTAAAAAAAAAAATTATAAAAATTAACATAAGTAGCTACTAATAAACCATTTCACAGAAAAGAAAAATCAATACAAAATCTTTATTCGTTTAGCCACCAAAAAATATATTGCAAACCTCTCAAAATCGTTTAAAGTCAATAAAAACGTATACGATATACTCAACTTTCCTGACTTTAACAGTGTCCCAAAACGACAAATCTCAAGCAAAAGCCTTGAAAATTCACTATACGATGCAGAATTTTGTTGTCCATCGAGTTGCATACTTAAATTTTTACATTTCTCAAAATAAATTTTTTGCCTAATGTCCGGCTAGATTAGCAAAATACCCCTCTGTGCAGCGTCGTGCTGATTGTCTTTTTCTGCCTGGGTTAATATGGAATTTGACATCTTGAACAACATCGAAAATAATGTATCTCCCTTTTTTTTTACTTTGGTCAAATTTTATCGACTAGTTACTTACATATATATTTTAGGCACCAAGCGTTTCCTCTTGAGCACAATTGGGGCAAAACCTTGTATTTGATTCATCTAAATTATTGGTATGGGAATTGTTTGCTGGTCAAAAGCAAAAGTTGGACATTGCCGCCACCTGAAAAACTGTGAATAAAAATCAAGAATTAAAACATATATGTATATGAATATCTAGCAATATCTTTAATAAAAAATTTGTACATTTTTACCTTTTCCTCTGCAGCTAATGGCTTTTAAATGTTTCAATATTTGTATTTTAAATATTTTTTACTAAAATAAATTTCCTTTTTGAAGTCTTGAAAAAATCAATATAAATTTTTTTGTTATTTTTTCAATGCCTGACAGAAAGTGTTGCCGTTTTTTGCGAATGAGTAATTATTAATGAGTGGGCCAAAATAAAATTTCTTGGATAATATCTGAAAAATTGTCGTGTAATTAACCGACTTCATGATTTCTAGGAGTTAACTCCTAGAAATCATGTAATTCTGAACCGATTGTTATTTATTTTTATTTGAAAGGCAATGCTTATAGATTCATAATTTTAAAAAATAAAGGCTGTGCATCGGGAAAATCATGTAAGAAATTTACGTTTCTTTTGAACCCTAAAGGGCACCAATTTCATATTTTAACAAACTAGTAACAAAATTACCTTACAGATTAATGTCCTTATAATTGATGTAACTTGGAAATTAGGTATAATTTCAGATAGTCCGTTGTGACCGTAAGTATAAATATTTTAAATTAGAAATTAAACAGTGTGCCGATAGGTGATGTTATTTTATATATGGCATTATCTTTTGAGCCGTTATAGTCATATACTATATCCGCAATATTAAATAAAACTTAAAATTAAATACTGTTCTCATGGATGACTTAATTTGACGTATACCTCCTTACCTTTTAATATACAGATGGGCACTTAAAAATTATATAGTATTTGTAGTGCTGTGTATGCTATAATAACAATCATTGAAATTAAATGTTTTGGGAATTCAACTATTATTTAATAATATAATGCTAATAACCTATACTATTTCATAATAAACAAATTTATTATTTAAAAATATTTTACTAGTTCCTCAAGCAAGGAAAGTTTTACCCACATTTTAAGAATAGAAAATATTATTTATAAACATAATGATAACTCTTTAAGTCTAAAAGGATTTAACAAAAATACTTATTCGAAAACTTCAAAATGATTTTTAGTTTCAATCTTAATAAGTTTTTTATTTGGCTGTTTAAAATAACTACGACACTAGTGCTACGTTTTATATCAAACTGATCTAAATAACAGAGCGAAAATATTATTCTGACTATATGTAAATACCAAACTTAAATTATGTTAAGAAAAATATTTATATACAAATAGACGTAGTTCCCCTACTAAAATATAATTAGACGATATTCCAAATTTAAAAGTTTTTTTAAATTTAATTTTTACAGAAGAACAATATTTTCATATTAATAAATTTAGTTTGATCAATTATTTTTATTACGGCAACAGAGTTATCAGCAAATTAAAAATTAAACAAAATTATTATTAGATTCAAACAAAAAAGTTTTTGAAAATCAATAAACATTTAAAAAAACATTTGATTGGAAATATTTTGGTAATAATTTTTTCTGTGTACAAAGAAATAACAAACCTTTCAGAAATTTACAAAAATGTCGTGCATAAATAATAACGTAATAAATTGAAGTGTGGTAGCACTTTATTAATATTTCTCTTTTTGTTTTTGCTAACATGTCTTCTTCGATTCAATATATTTCAAGAATACGAATTTAGGAACGAAATTACGATAAAAACGCCAACGGGAATAGGACCGAATATCTATAGTTTAGTTTATAATTTTCATATTTGGTTAGAAAAATTAAAAACACAATGTGCCGATATCGAGTAAATAAGGAAAAATAATGACCGAATTGAAAAAACTATGTTTTCGTGACTAATCTAGAAAAATTAAAGGCAGTGTATATAATGCAAAAGTCAGTAACATAAAAATACTAATCGTTTAGACCCATGTTTTCTAGGACTAACCTTCTTAGCATTCCTCGTAGAATACGATTTTGCAAACCGCTTGTTGGGATTTTTTTAATACATACAAATTGACCCACTCTAATGTACATAGTACTACATACCTATGAAAATATTTGTATATTTTTTTAAAACGTAAGTGAACTTTTTGTAAATGTAAAAATGTTCCTTTAAAATAAAGATATAACAATAAAATAGGCTGAAAAAATGGTTTCTTTTTAAATTAGCGCTTCTTAGCTCTTTTTGACTGCAGAACCGACGCTTTGGGTCTTTGAAAAGTTGGCATACCTGGTTACGGATTAAATTCAAATTAAATGAGAGACAACTGTGTGGAGTAGAGTTATCAGAAAAAGACAACAATTCATTTTACATATATCGTGTGAGTTGATTTTTATCAGTTAAAAAAGAACAATGCAATAGTTTATTTTAAATTTTATATACCACTGCGTTTACTGTTTACTGGTTAACTGCATAATTTGCAAAAATTGTTGTTTTATTATAAATTACACAGCACAACAAAATAAAAAAAATTTCATGTGCTCTTAAAACCACTATATAATTTTGATGTATCATGACTACCTTTGTACAAAAATGGTAAAATTTTTAAATTCTATGGATAGATTTTTTTTAAAAAAATTTTTTTTTAAAATTGCAATTTTTTTGAGACGTTTCTTCAAATAATTAATGATAACTCAAAAACTACTAGTCCGATATTATTAAAATAAATTCAGAAAAATTAAGATTTGCATAGCCTTTAATTCGTCTATATATCGCGTTTCAATCGGATCAATAGTATCGGAGTTATAATAAAAAACTTAAGAAAAAAATATATTTTTTACGTAAAAATGGCAAAAATTTTCGTTTTAAAAAAATCATAAAAAATCGAAAACGGCAAAAAACTTCCAGATTCATTTTTTTTATCGCATAGCGACATATAATAGCAACAAAATGAGATATCGACCATAAAAATCGATTGATTTTTTTCGAATTTATTCACATTTTAGTGAATTCGCTCATTTTCACAAAATTTTAGTTTTTTGCTTGATATACGCATTATAGCGGGTTTTCAAATGTGTGAAAAACATAAATTTTCCAATTTCAAGGGGTGCATGTCGGATTAATGTTAGATTTGATGAGAAACTTCCACCCACAAAATTTTAGTCGAATTCGACAACGTTAACACGTAGCGCATAGGCCCCAAATCTGAAAAAAAGCGTTTAAATCGAAAATAATTGACAAATTTTCAGTTTTTGCAAAATTAACGCTATTTATTTCCCCTTTTGCAAAAAAGTGGATCCTGGTCCTTAGGGCAAACACAATGAGATTTACAATAAGCTACATATCTTTTAAATCGGTTAAACAGTTTTCAAGTTACTTGCCGAAGGCAATTGACAAAAAAATGTAACTAAGTCAAATCGATGGAATAGATCGAAAATGCATTTCATTGTTTTATTCATGTATTTTCTTTTATTTTATATTTTATTATTTAAATTTATTACAACATATAAAATAAGGAAATAAATAAATAAATATTATAAACTACAAACTTTGGAATTTTCTTTTATGACATTTTCTATTATTGAATAACGAAGTGTTGCTCTGAATACTCCAGCAAAAATCTGCCATCATGTGTGCATCCCAGCGACCCTGGTATCTTTCCTCCATTGTCCGAATATCTTGGTGAAATCGTTCGCCCTGTTCCTCACTTAAGTCTCCTAGATTTTCAGGAAAACGATCTAAGTGACTGTGAAGGTAATGTAACTTGATGCTCATGTTGCATCCAAGATTCTGGAAGTGAGTTAACATCTCTTCAACGTGCGCAACATAATCATCATCCTTGTTATTTCCTAAGAAATGTTGAATAACCCATACAAACGAATCCCATGCATTTTTCTCAATTTCTGACATTGAACTGAGAAAATCGGTATCTTTGACCAATTTGCGAATTTGTGGGCCGTCAAATATTCCTGCTCTCAGCTTTTCCATACTCAAACTTTTAAACTTCCTTGAAATATACTGGAAACATTCACCATCTTTGTTAAGTGCTTTAACAAATTGTTTCATCAGACCAAGTTTAATGTGAAGAGGGGGTAATATGATGCGATCTCGGGGCACCAGAGGTACATTTATAACATTCCTCATACCTGGGTCCAGTGTTTCCCTATAAGGCCATTGTTTTCTCTTCCAGTGTTCTGACTTAGCTCTGCTGTCCCATAAACATAAAAAACAAGGGTATTTGGTATAGCCACTTTGTTGACCTAATAGGAAATTTACCATCTTAATATCAACACAAATTACCCAGTTATGTTCATTATACTTTATCTTCTTCATGACCAATGCAATTACAGAGTATTCTTCTTTTACCTTGGTTGAATGTGCGATTGGCAAGGAGTGAAATTTATTTCCATTGTGCAAAAGGACACACTTCAAGCTGCGTTTTGATGAGTCAATAAATAAACGCCATTCGCTTGAATCATATCTATGTAAGCCCATGGCAGTCATCAAACCAGGAATATCCGTGCAGCAGACAAAATCGTCCTCTTCTGCAAAATAGTGAAGTAAGCCTTTTTCTCGGGTACGGTAATACGAAACTTTAGTTTCCTCCGTTATGAGATTTGATTCCTTCATCCGGGATGCAAGTAATTCCGAAGATGCTTTTGACAATCCAAGTTCTCTTATTACATCATTTAGCTGGTCTTGATTCCATGGTCTCGGTGAGATATTTTTGTGTGGGATGAACTCGTCATTTTCAGATATAGGTAGTTCTGGATCTGAACTTCCTGATTGAGAACACATGCTTGAGGTTGAGTGTCCTTGTGAAGATGAAAGCACTTGACTACAGCTTGGTCCCTGATCTTGTGCATCCATAATTTCCTGTGAATGTAGAACTGCAAGTTGAAACCCATCAGCAGACCTCGTAGGGTAAGACCATCGCAAATGTTTTCCAAAGCCGGTTTTTGTAGTTAAACAAAAATAGCAATCAGATTCATGATTCGTTGTTTCTCTCCATAGCATAGGCTTCGAAATTCCCCAGTGTGGTCTGAAAAATTTTTATAACAGAAAATTAAAAATTTTATAAAATATTCCAAATGTATTAACCTATACTTACTTTTTGTTAGATGAGCTTAGAGTTAAATTGAATCGACATGAAGTACATATAGTACTCGGCGTCCAATGTTCGTTAAAATTCTTCGGATTTATATTAAAGCAATCTTCATATGACTTTTGAAATGAAGCTGAGAAGCATTTCCGTTTTTTTTCGTTAATATATTGGCCGCACACATAACAAAATGAGTCCGGATTGTTTTTACATAAAAATGTTCTAGTTTTCTTGCTCATGGCTGATTGAAAATTATGCTTCTGTTACCGCAAACACTTGTTGAATGAATAGAAATGGCTCAAGGAACTCTTATAAATAATGATACTAAAATTTCGAACAGCCCTTAATGTGGTCCTATTTTTTACCTATTCCCAAGAATCGTAAAAAACATTAAGGAATGCTATGCAAAAAATCAATCTTTACAGGTAGCCAGCGAAAAAACCCAATTCGGCGTGCACGCAAATTTATGAACGTTTATTACTTTGCCGCCGCAATTGTCAAAATGAAGCAAGGGCGACAGGTAGCCAACAGAAAAGGAGCATTTCATCGTTTATCAGATTTCTACTGAAATCGTAAAAATTAAAAAACTTTTCCTTTACTGCTTACTTTTTTTAATTCTGAAAATCATAAAAATGCCATAAAGATCTGTTCCAAACAATTTTCTACATTCAATACTGTATTTCCACAGTAACACGTGTCCCACAGAAATACGTGTTTTGCCCAAAACAGTATTTCGCGTACTTGTTTTGCCATACATTTCTCATTCATCCAAAACACTTTGGCAGTACCTGGATATTGTATCAGTGGTTTCAAAAGCATCTAATTTTTTTATTTTGTTGCGTTGTGTAATAGGAAGATATCAGTCAATTTTAGCGAAATTTTATATTTTATTGTTAAAAAAGAAAAAAATAAAAAATTTTAAAAGTAAAATGTTTTTGTAAATTGTCTTCGGCAAGTTCTCAAGGACATATAATGGCCAGTGAAAATTGTAATAACTCGAAAACTTAAAGACATGTAGCTTATTGTAAATCTCATTGTGTTTGCCCTAAGGACCAGGATCCACTTTTTTGCAAAAGGGGAAATAAATAGCGTTAATTTTGCAAAAACTGAAAATTTGTCAATTATTTTCGATTTAAACGCTTTTTTTCAGATTTGGGGCCTATGCGCTACGTGTTAACGTTGTCGAATTCGACTAAAATTTTGTGGGTGGAAGTTTCTCATCAATTGAAATTGGAAAATTTATGTTTTTCACACATTTGAAAACCCGCTATAATGCGTATATCAAGCAAAAAACTAAAATTTTGTGAAAATGAGCAAATTCACTAAAATGTGAATAAATTCGAAAAAAATCAATCGATTTTTATGGTCGATATCTCATTTTGTTGCTTTTATATGTCGCTATGCGATAAAAAAATGAATCTGGAAGTTTTTTGCCGTTTTCGATTTTTTATGATTTTTTTTAAAACGAAAATTTTTGCCATTTTTACGTAAAAAATATATTTTTTTCTTAAGTTTTTTATTATAACTCCGATACTATTGATCCGATTGAAACGCGATATATAGACGAATTAAAGGCTATGCAAATCTTAATTTTTCTGAATTTATTTTAATAATATCGGACTAGTAGTTTTTGAGTTATCATTAATTATTTGAAGAAACGTCTCAAAAAATTGCAATTTTAAAAAAAAATTTTTAAAAAAAAATCTATCCATAGAATTTAAAAATTTTACCATTTTTGTACTAAGGTAGCCATGATACATCAAATGTATATAGTAGTTACTCGAGCATATTTTTGCTGTTGCCCTGTGTAATCATTATTTGCGATCCCTGCAATTTTTCTTTAATATTATCACCTAATTTGTAATTTAATTAATTCTTTCTTAGAGAGAATAAAAACGAACTTAAGCTTGATTATAAATTTTATTGTATGTAATACATAAACAGTTCGACTAATAATAATTAAAATTTTCAAAAAAAAAAACAATTTAAAATTTTATATTTTAAAATCTGTGGTAAATAAAGAAATTATTTAATATTTTTTTTTTAATTTATTGTATCTTTAATATTTTTGAACCAACAATAATTACTCATATCTTAAATATAAAATAAAAAATATACATAGTTTTTAAGTCCAGGTGCAGTCCAGGTTTTTGCAATCATTTTCTGGTCATCCCTCTGATGTACGGCCAAGAAAAGCAATATATCTTTTAGTATGTTACGCGCCAAAGGGTTTGGATGAGATTCAAGCTTCTTTAGATACGTTACTGCATGTTTCGCTATTTCTGCTTTGACTGATGGCATGTTTAGGTATATGTGAATATTAGAGTTTTTGATATACCAGGAAGCAACTGTGATCATTCCTAGAATCTTATTTTGGGGAACTCCGGCTTCAATCTTTTAGGAAAAACTTTCGATTCGTTAGATAGTTTTTTAAGAGCTTATAAGAGTTTGAGGGCAAGTTCAGCTTTAAGTTGTATAGTAGGCCTTCGTGCCAAACCTTATCGAATGCTTGCGAAACATCGATAAAAACGCAGAACAGTATTTTCTTTCTTCAAAGGTCTTTTTAATTACATTTACTAATCTGTGTGTTTTTGGTGGATCGTACTATGTTGTTTTCTGAAGTCGAATTGATGGGACGGAATACATCCTTTCGCGCTAAGAATTGGATTCAGCTTAGTTATTAATATTCTCTCAAACAGCTTTGATATGTTTGATAAAAGGCTTATAGGTCTGTGTAATTCTACTTTTGTGTGGTCTTTTGCTGGTTTAGGAATCATAGTAATCAAAGAGATCTTCCACTCTGTGGGAAAGTACTCAAGACGTAAGATAGCATTAAAAACAAAATAATAATTCTGCGACCTATGCGGGGCAACTCAAATATTTTGGTGTTTAAATACATTATTGCCCTTTCAATATCGCTAAATTCAATTCTTAGGGGTACTTCGGCACTAGTACCTACTGGTGGCAACTCAGCTTTATCAGTACATATATTTGGAGTGAAAACCCTTTTCAAATGTTCAACAAATAAATTGCCTTTTCGGTATCATTTCATGCCCAGTCTACACAAGAAGTTCGCAAGGGAGGCTTAGGTACGACTGGTCTTTTAAGATTTCTACATACACGCCATAATGAATAATCTGATTGAGCAGTTGCATCGAGGTCTTCCAAGTAATTTTTCAGAGATGCTACTCTTCGAGATTCTAGCAGCTGTCTTAGTCGTTTCGTGCAATCTTTAAGTCTAGATTTGAGTTGAGGAGATCTGTGTGCTTGCCACTCTCTTCTAATTTTTCTTTTTTCAGCCAGGAGCCGCTCGACATCTACATCTAGCTGGTTTTCGGTACAATTAGACTCTGAACCACGTCTTCTGGTGTTCTTAGCGGTAAGTTTTCCGAACAATGTGTACTGAGATATCTTCTATATTTCAACCAATATATCCCAGCAAAAAATACTGCTTCGTCGTATGCTGGTTTGTAAGGGAATGACGAGTTTTTATGGCTTACATATGACATGATATTCGTTCGCGATGTCCCACTTAGTAGGATTTCCTTTCAAGCGGTCTTGTCAGCGCAGTGTTGATGTAATGAAATTAATGTTTCTTAAAGGGAACACAATCATAGCTTGTACTAATCGGAAGAAGAATTCATGATAGTTAGCGCAGTTTGTATGCATGAAAAATGGATATGACAAAAGCGCCGTAGAATTTAAAAATTTTACCATTTTTGTACTAAGGTAGCCATGATACATCAAATGTATATAGTAGTTACTCGAGCATATTTTTGCTGTTGCCCTGTGTTATCAATCTTAAAACATAACATAAATATACATATTATTTAAGAAATAAATTATTTTTTTAAATATGTTACTTAAGGCCTTTTCAATCACTTTATTTAAACGGTTTTTTAGGTTCCGTACTCGAAGGTTAAAAACGTATTGTTATCGCTACAATGTCTGTCCGTCTGTCAGCACTTTCTATCTCTGGAACCGTGAAATCTAGAGTCTTGAAATTTTCACATAAGATGTTTTTCTGTGTCCGCTATAAAAACAAATACTAAAACTTATAGGGTTTTCCGGCAGTGACGTGTTTTGCATGAATATGGCCTAACTTTTAAATCATACTAGGTAGACGTTATTTTCACAGAAGGTCTCTACAACAATAGTAAAAAGTAAAGGGTTTTCCGACAGTGACGTGTTTTGCATGAATAAGGCGAAATTTTTTACCCATAATAGATACTCTTATATACTAAAAGACGTGTAGAATAGCGACAAACGACTTTTCAATCAACAAAATAACGTGTCTTCACATAAATATATGTAAATGAAAGAGATAAACAAAAAGCACCATATACATACATACATACATATTTAAAATTTACATATTTTTCTATTAATAGAATGGCTTAATTTTAACATTATAAAAATTTATTTTTTACTATTATTTATATACAATAACACAATACCAAGTTAGTTCGTTATTTAATTTATTTAGCTTGGATCAAAATTTCAAAACAAGTTACACCTAATGTATATTCTCATAATGTTGCATTGATAGGTGAATTTAATAGTATGCAAAGTATGCAAAGACAGAATAGTTGGAAAAGGCCTTACACGACTGCCCTCGCGGATTAAAAACTTTATTAAAATCTATTTCACAGAAATACAACAGGTCGGTAAAGTTTCGTGCATCGGTTAAATAATAGTAGTTGCAAAAGAACTTACGCGATTGCTCTCGTAATTAATGTAAATTATCGTAATGTTGTATTGTAAAGGGATATATATATATATATATATATATATATATATATATATATATATATATATATATATATATATATATATTATAAATAATATATATATTAAATAATATATATATATATAAATATATATATATATATAAATATATATATATATATATATATATATATATATATATATATATATATATATTTATATATATATATATATATATATATATATATATATATATATATATATATATATATATATATATATATATATATATATATATATATATATATATATATATATATATATATATATATATATATATGTATATTTGTATATACATATGTACATATGTATAAAATAATTATTGTAGTTTTTGACCTTTTTATATTTTTGAATTCTATTTTTTAATAAGCACTAGGTCTTTTTATAATAATTTTTATTTTCTCAATATTTCGCTACACCATTGGGTAGCATCTTCAGGAAATAAAAATAATAATAGTTTTAAAAATTTTAAATGATTGAATAAAATTAAATGAATGAAAAATTTTGTTGTCAATCAATTTAAAAAATTCTAACATTTCAATACATTCAAGTAACAACATTTCAAAAACAAATAAAAATTAAAATAGAAAAAATTCTTACATATACATACATATACAGAAAATTTTGATATTCAAAAACATATAAACATTATAAGAGAAAACACAATAAATTTTTAAATTCATATACATAAATTTAACCGGAAATGTTACAAAAAATTAATGTTTCTTTTATAAAAATTTGATTCAAATTCATGTTATTTTTTATGCACTAAATGCCTATAATTTTGTGCAACATTTTCTGTATCTGCTTTAAAATTTATTCTTTTTGCAAGTTGAACTTTAATTATTTGTAGCATTTCTAACATATAACGACGCTTATAATTATTTTCCAAATTTAAAATTGATACATTTTCAAAGTTAGGATAATGATTACTTTTCGAACAGTGTGAAGATAAAGCTGTTTATTGCAAACTGATATTGTCTCTGTATCTCTGGTCTGATTTATGTCCAGCTATTCTGACTTTCAATTTATTCTTTGTAGTACCTACATAAACTTTATTACAATTCTCGTTGTCATTACCCTTACAAGGTAATCACCCACAGAGTGGAAGGTGTCCTTGGTACCATGATTCCTAAACCAGGAAAAGACCACACAAAAATTGAATCATACAGACCTATAAGCCTTTTATCAAATAAATCAAAGCTGGTTGAGAGGATGTTAATAACTAAGCTTAACCCTATTCTAAGCGACAAAGGATGTATTCCAAACCATCAATTTGGCTTCAGGAAAAAACATAGTACGATCGAACAAACTCACAGGTTAGTCAATGTTGTTAAGAAGACTTTTGAAGAGAGAAAATACTGCTCTGCGCTTTTTATCGACGTTTCTCAAGCATTCGATAAGGTATGGCATGAAGGGCTAATATATAAGCTAAAACTGCATTTGCACGTAAATCTATATAAGCTGCTAGATAGTTATTTATATACCGAACGAAACTTTATTGTGAAAGAAGGAGATTTTTTGTGCTCACCCCAGCCAATCGAAGCCGGAGTTCCCCAAGGTAGTATACTGGGGCCCTTTTTATACTTATTGTATACTTCAGACATGCCAACTAGTAACCGAGTTCACACATCGACATTTGCTGACGACACAGCTTTTTTGAGCATTCACGAAAGACCCGAAGTAGCATCACAATATCTACACATATCCAATTTAGAATATTGGTTGAAGAAATGGGGAATAAAAGTTAATGAACAAAAATATACTCACATATATTTCACACTGCGTAGAGAATCTCGCCCCTCTATTCGAATAAATAACCAAACCATACCTCAGCTTTCAGACGTGAAATATCTCGGCATACATATTGACCGGCGCCTTACATGGAAACGCCACATAGAAACAAAGTTAACACAAATGAAGTTGAAAGCAGTTCAACTAAACTGGCTTATTGGCAGAAATTCTACTCTAGCTTTCGATTGCAAACTTTTATTATACAAGTCAATTCTAAAACCAATATGGTGTTATGGCATTCAATTATGGGGCACTGCCTCAGCTAGCAACGTAGAAAAAATTCAAAGGCGCCAAAATAAGATTCTTCGTATAATTACATCTGCTCCTTGGTATATAAAAAACTCGAACATTCATAAAGATCTGAACGTTTTTTTTTTTTTTTTTTTTTTTTCATAAATTGTTTATTGTATCTTCAATAATTTTTTGAACTAACAATAATTACTCGTATCTTAAGTCTAAAATAAAATATTCTTTTTAAGTCCAGCCAGTGCTAGACAAAAATAATGTTTGTTTCACGGATTTCGAAATCATTTGCGGGTCATCCCTCTAGTGTACGGCCAAGAAAAGCAGTATCTCTTCTTTTTAGTCGAATGTAACCAGGTTCATTCAGCATGTTACGCGCCAAAGGGTTTGGATGAGATTCAAGCCTCTTCAGATATGTGGCTGCATGTTCCGCTATTTCTGATTTAACTGATGGCATGTTTAGGTCTTTGTGGATGTTCGAATTTTTTATATACCAGGGAGCAGATGTAATAATACGTAAAATCTTATTTTGGCGCCTTTGAATTTTTTCTACATTGCTAGCTGAGGCAGTGCCCCATAACTGAATCCCATAACACCAAATTGGTTTGAGGACCGACTTGTACAGTAGAAGTTTACAATCTAAGCTCAGGGTGGAGTTTCTGCCAATAAGCCAATTTAGTTGTACTGCTTTTAGTTTCATTTGTGTTAACTTGAAGTCAATGTGGCTTTTCCAAGTAAGGCGACGGTCAAGATGTATACCCAGGTATTTAACGTCTGAAAGCTGTGGTATCATTTGGTTATTTATGCGAATAGGAGGGCATGAGTCCCTGCGCAGTGTGAAAGTTATGTGAGTGCATTTTTGTTCATTCACTTTTATTCTCCATTTTTCTAGCCATTTTTCCAAATTGAGTATGTGGTCTTGTAAAAGTTGTGATGCTTCTTGGGCACTTTCATGAATACTTAAAAAAGCTGTGTCATCTGCAAAAGTTGATGTGTGGACTAGGGTGCTAATTGGCATATCCGATGTATACAGTAAATATAAAATTGGTCCCAAAATACTACCTTGGGGAACTCCGGCTTCAATGAGCTGTGGCGAGCTTAAAAAGTCACCTTCTTTTAATAAAAACTTGCGATTCGTTAAATAATCTTTTAAGAGCTTATACAAGTTTTCGGGCAAGTTCAGCTTTAGCTTAAATTTTAGGCCTTCGTGCCAAACCTTATCGAATGCTTGAGAAACGTCGATAAAGAGCGCAGAACAGTATTTTTTTTCTTCAAAGGTCTTTTTAATTACATTTACTAATCTGTGTGTTTGTTGGATCGTACTATGTTGTTTTCTGAAGCCGAATTGATGGTTCGGAATGCATCCTTTCGCGCTAAGAATTGGATTCAGCTTAGTTATTAATATTCTCTCAAATAACTTTGAAACGTTTGATAAAAGGCTTATAGGTCTGTATGATTCTACTTTTGTGTGATCTTTTCCTGGTTTAGGAATCATAGTTATCAAAGAGACCTTCCACTCTGAGGGAAAGTACTCAAGACGTAAGATGGCATTAAAAACAAACAGAATAATTCTGCGACCTATACGGGGCAACTCAACTAACATCTTGTTACTTGTTTTATCAACGCCAGGGGCTTTTTTAGTGTTTAAATCCGCTATTGCCCTTTCAATATCGCTAAATTCAAATCTTAGGGGTACTACGGCACTAGTCTCTACTGATGGTAACTCAGCTATATCAGTACATACATTTGGGGTGAAAACCTTCTTCAAATGTCCAACAAACAAATTGCCTTTTTCGGTATCATTCCTTGCCCAGTCTCCACAAGAAGTTCGCAAGGGAGGCTTACGTACGACCGGTCTTTTAAGGTTCTTACATGCACGCCATAATGAATAATCTGATTGAGCAGTTGCATCGAGGTCTTCCAAGTAATTTTTCAGAGATGCTACTCTTCGAGATTCTAGCAGCTGTCTTAGTCGTTTCGTGCAATCTTTAAGTCTAGATTTGAGTTGAGGAGATCTGTGTGCTTGCCACTCTCTTCTAATTTTTCTTTTTTCAGCCAAGAGCCGCTCGACATCTACAAAGTAAATTTGATTGTATCTAGCTGGTTGTCTGGTTTCTGTCGCATGTTGGGCAGCTGATTTAAGGTTTTGATCAAAATAAATTAGACTCTGGTCCACATCTTCTGGTGTTCTTAGCGGTATGTTTTCCGAACAATGAGTACTGAGATACTTTCTATATTTCAACCAATTAATGCTTGTGCAAGTTGTTGGCGACACGATATTTTGCTGATTCCATATATAGACAATAGTGGGTGAATGATCTGAGGATAATTCGAGTGACGCTTCAACCTTAATCATTTCTCTCGAAATACCTTTAGTCACGCCAAAATCAATAACATCAGGTATTTTTTGTCGATCAGTAGGCCAATAGGTGGGTTGTCCACTTGATATCACATTCAGACGCATTTTGGAAATTGTATCAAACAAAATACGACCTTTTGGAGTTATTAGGCGTGATCCTCAAAACGTATGTTTAGCGTTGTAGTCGCCTGATGCTATGAAACAGGGACCTAGTGATTTGAAAAAGTTGATATATTGACTCTCTGATATTTGAAATCTAGTAGGTGAATAAATCGAAGAAATAACAAAGTTTTGATGATATTCTTCAATACAGATGTTTGTTGCTTGAAGGTAGTCCTCACAAAAATCACACAGTAAATTATGTTTAATTCGAGCCCTTATTAGTATTGCTGAACCACCACATGCTCTGCCACGGGGGTCTTTAGTGTCATATAATATATAGCCATTGATTTTAAAAAAGCTATTTGTTGTTAAATGAGTCTCTGAAACCATCATGACATCAATTTGTTGGTTCTTCAAGAAGTACTCGAGTTCATTTTTGTGTTGGCGTAAGCCGTTTGCGTTCCAGAAACATATTTTTAAACAGTTCATGGTTTGTTAAGTACCGCCTGCAACATCATAGATTGCATGCGAACCATTTCTTGCATCATGCTGCTCATAGAGCTCATAAAACTGTTTATCGACTGCACTAATGTCTCGATGCTTGCTTCGAGACGATTGAAATTACCAGATGGTGTTTGTTCTTTAGGATGCGATTGCAAATTAGGAGTAGAATTAGTTGTAGGTGCCGCTTTATGTACTGCAGTATGATTGGTTTTAACCATATCTGCGTATGAAACATGTTGTGTTGTTGGTTGGGCTAACTGAGGATAATGAGCATATGCTCGATATTGTGGGTGTTTAGCAGGAGTATTTGATTTTTGAGTGGTTTTCCTTACCATGGAAAAAACTGGACAGCCTCTGTAGTTAGCAGTGTGGTTTCCACCGCAATTGCTGCATTTTTTAACTTTCGAGTCATCCCTTGCTTTGTCGCATTGGGCGGAACAATGTAGCTCGCCACATACAACGCAAACCGGAGGCAACTTACAGTAAGCCCTAGTATGACCATATTCTTGACAATTTAGACACTGGACAGGTCCTGAACGTTTATGCGGCTCCTCTACAGTTATTTTACGGTGTAACAGGTATTTCAGATTGTAAATGGGGTGCGTTTCGTTTTTCTTCAATCTGATATCTCCAGGTTCCAGTTCAACGCGAAATAGTGGTTGGGGGACACGTTCCCGATTACGGAGATTATCTACACTTTTTATTTTAAAACCGCCTTTTTGGAGTCCGGCTCTTATTTCAGCTGGATCAACGTATGAATCTACACCTTTAATGACTACCTGTAGACCTTTACTACTCTTCAGCTGATAGGTATAAAAGTTCTTTTTGCAGTTTTCGAACTCGTTTACTGCTTTACGATAACTGCTTTCATCAATAAATTGTATTTTTGTCTCATCAATGTTACCACGCTTGATGGGAATTACATAAAATGAGTTCTCGCCAATAATTGTAATTAACTTTTTTATTAAGTCGTTCGAATTTTTCTCCCTTAAATAAACTGGAGGTGGTTTGAACGACTTAATTGCCGTTTTATGTTCACTTGTTTCACTATCTAAGATAGCAAAACGATTATGGGAATTTATTCCATTAGAGCCCTTGTCTTTATGTACCTTAGACATTGGTGCAAGCTGCGAAGATTTAGGGCTTCGACCTCTTTTTAATACCGTAATGTATCTGTCCATTCCCACTTGCATCTTGGGTTTAACACTATCCATATTACTGTTGGTAAGACTGTGTTCAGAAGGCGACTTGTTTGTAGTTATATTATTGTCATCGCTTAGCAAAAGCGACGAACAAGATTGCGCACGTATAACAGGCGTAGAATTTACACACAAATTATTTTCAGTTTTTTTGTCTTTATTTAATACAATATTGTCTACATTTTTTTTGCTTAAATTAAAGAGGCTCATTAGCCCTTATTGTTTTTGTTTTATTTTTAAAGTAGCAATTCAATATGCCGTTGTAAGAAATAAAGAAAAAGAAAGAAAAAAAAATTACAGACAACTTTGTTGTTGTATTAAAACAGGTTTGTTTTTTTGTTTTTGTTTGAAATTATTCACACAATGTATGTTTTGTTTTTTTGTTAATGCGAGCTAAAAATAAATCGCGTCCGCACTTATCAATGCCAAGAACAGAACTGAACTGAACTTTATTGAAGATCTGAACGTGCCATCAGTTAAAGCAGAAATAGCGAAACTTGCTATAAGGTATTTAAAGAAGCTTGAAACCCATCCGAATCCACTAGCCCGTAACATACTAAATGAACCTGGTTTCATACGACTAAGAAGGAGGGACACTGCTTCTCTCATCCGTACATCAGAGGGATAACCCGCAAATTACAGTAACCGTAAAACATACATTTTTTTTTGTCCACCACTGGTTGGACTTAACAAGTATATTTTTAGATTTAAGATATGATAGTTCAATTATAATGAAGATACAATAAATAAAAAATTGCGGAAAAAAATGATTCGCTATTGCTGATTTAACTGTTGGCACGTTTAGATCTTTGTGGATATTAGAGTAGAGAGGCAGTGCCCCATAATTGAATCCCATAGCACCAAATTGGTTTAAGGATCGACTTGTTCAGTAGTAGTTTGTAGTCTACACAGAAAAAATAGAAAATCAATTTCAATTAAAAAGTTTACTAGAAATTTGTATTGCCAATTAAACTCTTTACTAATTTTCAGCCTGCAAACGATTTGATCATATTAATTAATATATTTGTAAATTTGAGATTTTTTTATGTTTTATAATGAATTAAATTATGTGATTACAAAAGAAGTATGAGGTTTAATCAAACATTTCAGCGAATCATCAGGTTTTTTTAAATGTTTTAATCAAACATTTGTTTCAGCGAATTAAAAAAATAATCAGGGTTTCTAAAAATTTTCAAACAAATATGTTAATTAACTCAATTAAAAAATTAATCGCATTTTGAAATTTTAAAATATTAAATTTTTTATTGACGCAATTAATGTATTTGTTTTATCCAATAAAGAAATCAATAAAAAAAATGATTGGATAAATCAAATATTTATGTGGTTTTTGGCATAAAATCTCCAATATTAATAAAAGACAAATTTTTATGATTTACATTTATTTCTATTAAGTTTAAAACAACTTACATAACATGAAATATACATAACATAAAACATGAAAATTCACTTTAAACACATTAGTTTTTAATATTACAATGTAAAGTTTTCACGAAAAATATTTGTTTCCTTTTCTTATTAATTTAAACATTTTTAATAAGCACTAGAACACTGCAGTATATAATCATCTCTGTTTTGTTGTTATGAGCACAGATAACTAACCAGATTACCCACTTGTGACGTTTAAAAAAGTACATTATCATTTGTACTTGCAGATTTCGATGAAGTGAATAAGAAGATAACAAAAAATTTTTAAAGCAATAAGTAAGAAGTACCAGCTATATGTTGCCATTACTAACATATGTTTTAAATTAAGTAAATAAAATTTTAACAAAAATTATATTTTCTTAATAATATTTAAAATAAACTGGTACAATAGTTTCGTTAAAAGTTATTAAAATATATTACGGTTGCTGCAAAGCGCAGTTAAAAGTTACAAAAATACAACATGATTGTAAAGTTGGAAAAAAATGTGCAATAAAAGTTTTTTAAGTGGCATTTGTTCAAAAAGTCTCAATGTTAAAGAGAATTCAAGGAAAATTTGGACACAAATGCAGTTGGAAGCGGAGGAGCCCCGTCTAAATTATTTGATTCCTTATGGTAAACAATTTTATACATGTATGTGACTTCATAAGGGTTGTGCAATATACATAGATGCTTATGTGCATTACATGAATGGTTCTCCGGCGAAGTGCATGTTAGCAACCAGAACATAAGGAAATGTTCTTGTACATGATAATGGCGATGAGAAATAAAAAGATTATTCCGTCGATGCCCTATATTATTTCAAACCAAATCTAACGTTTTAAGGCATTCGAGTGGAATTGAGGACCTAAGAAACGAAAATATAAATAAGAGTGTGTGTCAGTAAACGAACTAAATCATCTACAATCAAACAAAATACTAGATTAGTAAAAGAAATGTGTGTAGGGAATTTTGATGCATCTTCGTATTTAGTTGCTTTTTTAATAAAATGGGTTCATTGAAAAGTTGTAAAATTTTACATGAGCAATGATCCCTATGGTTATTGATCTTAATTATCAACCTCGACCGCCTTAACAGCAATGAATAAACGTTTATTTCTCGATAAAGAAAATAAGGTAAGCAAATCAATCTGAATATACTGTTATATATACGGAAAATAAATTGCATTTTAATTTTAGGTAATTCTGATAACTAGTTCACATAATGTTTTTGCGGAAGATCTAAGTCCTGAAATAGAAACCGAAAGCTTAACTTAACTGGCTCATTACACGCTATTCTCAAAATATGAAATCAAATACGCCTTCGTATCGTTTGTGAAAAAAGTAGGAGCGGAAAAGCCAAGGGATTGGTTCACGTTGCTTTCGTACCAACATTCCGTCAACACGAGAGCTTGCTCCACCACGTAATCATTAATTTTAAATGATGCTGCACTAAATTTACTTAAGGACTCCTGTATTTATTTAACAGTTTAATGATTTTTACCGGTAGTAGTAGAAAACACATATTTTTAGTTTGATTGAATTTAAATAGAAAATTTATTTTCAGTTTTCATATTTACTTTTGGATTTTAAGTGAACATTTTAAATAAAATAACTTATGTGTTTTTATTTTCTGGTCTTATTAATGTTTTGTTTTTAATTTAAAGTAACGTTAACAGCAGGTGAACGTAATACATAATAGTTTGCAGTTGTTGGAGATAGTTGTAGCATCTTTTTCAATTTATTAGTATAAGTACAATGAAGATTACAATCGTTTCCAGGACAAGTTTTTTTGAAGGGAATGTTACCAATAGGTAATTTGGTTAGATTTAAATACGAATGAAATTAGAAAAAACAAGTTACATACAGATATTAGTCACCATTTGAGATTTTAGTCACCATTAACAAAACAGTCCTGCCAACAATCTATCCAATGTAAGAACCTGCTTAAATAATAAATAAGACATATTTTAATCCAGCAAGACGCTATTTTTGTAACATATCATTTTCAATAAGAAATAATAATTCCAATTGTCTTTAATTCACTTTAAAATTTAACAAATGTAATATGTACACTTGGTTGGATTTTTCGGGAACTGAAGAAATATCTCCCCTTTGGGTCAGCCCATTATGCATCGCCGACTCCTGAAATAGCAAAATAATTTAATTAAAAACAAATTAATTTGAATAGAAAACCTTTATTATACTTACATTTTTTTCCTGTTGGATTCCTGTTGTTTTATTTCCTTTTGTTTGTTTCCTTTTATTTATTTGGCTGACTTCGGATGATATTTATTCAAATTTTATTTTTGCCACAAATAATTTTAAAGCTATTTATAAAACAATTAATTTTACGAATAAATCAAATTTTATTAAAATTTTCCACCAGTTTCACAAATTATTTTGTAAACAATAAAATGTCAAATTGCAGCTATAACCAGAAAGAGATAGTAATATAAGAAAAGCATTAACTTTTGCTATCCCTTTCCAACGAAAGCTGTGATCTGGCAACACTCAAATTTTCGTGTCTTATCTGGTCTGATTTGTGGGTTAAATATTGCTTAAGAATATCGTCAATAAACTATCGTAAAGTCTGGTAGCTATGATTATATTTGTTAATCAGTGTTAGCAACTTTGGATTATTCCTTAAATGTTTTACTTTACAAAAACAATACCTATACCTTTTTTATTATCTAAATTTTAAAAAACTTCATGGTATTGTAGGAAAGTACTCAAGACGTAAAATGGCATTAAAAACAAAAAGAATAATTTTTTGGGCTATACTTGCCCCGAATAACATCTTGTTACTGATTTTTGTCAATGCCAGGAGCTTTCTTAGAGTTTAAATCAGTTATTGCCTTATCAATATCTCGAAGGCCAAACCATAGGGTAACTGACGGACTAACATTGATAGGTGGCAGCTCATCTACATCAGTCGAGACAATTGGAGTAAACACGTTTTTTAAATAATCAACAAACACATTACCTTTTTCGGTATCATTTCTTGCGCAGCCTCCACAAGAAGTTCGTAATGGAGGCTTACATACGTAGGACTGGTCTTTTAAAGTTTCTACATGCACGCCATAATGAATAATTTGATTGTTGATTTCGGTACAGATCTTCTAGGTAATTTTTCAGAGATGTGATTCAGAAATGTGATTGCATCTGTCTATTTGCCGGTTTGAAGTTGCATGTTGGGTAGTTAATTTGATGTTTTGATCAAAATCAATAAGACACTGTTCTACGTCTTCTGGTGTTCTTAGCGGGATGTTTTCCGAACAATGCGTAATGAGATATTTTCTATATTTCAACCAATTTATGCTTGTGCTGGTTGTTGGTGATACGATATTTTGTTGATTCCATATATAGACAATAGTGGGCGAATGATCTGAGGATAATTCTAGTTATGCTTCAGCTTTAATAGTCTCTCTTCAAATACCCTTAAACGCGCCAAAATCAATAACATCCGGTTTTTTTTGTCGATCAGTAGGCCACTCGAGATTACATTGAGACGCATTTTTGAAATAGTGTCAAACAAAAAACGACCTTTTGGAGTTATTAATCGTGACCAACAAAATGTATATTTAGTGTTGTACTACTGATACTTGAAATCTAGGAGGTGAATAAATTGAAGAAATAACTAAGATTTGATGAAATTCTTCAAGGCAGATATTTGCCTGCCTGCCTGCCTGCAATATCATAGATTGCATTTTTAGAATTTCTTGCATCATGTTACCCATAGAGCTCATAAAGCCATTTAGGGACTTTACTAGAGTCTCAATGGTTCTTTCCAGACGGGTATAGTTGACAGACCGTCTCTGTTCTTTAGGTTCTGGGTGCAAAATTTTGTTCGGGTTAGTTATTAGTGGTGCTGTATGTAATGGGTTATGACTATGTTTTAGCATGTCAGCATATGAAACATGCTTGGTGGTTGGTTGAGCTAGCTAAGGATAATTATCACTTGGTCGATATTGTGTCTGCTTAGGAGGTGTAATATTTCTATGAGACGACTTCCTTACCACAAAATAAACAGGACAGCCCCTGTAGTTTGCAGTGTGGTTTCCACCGCAATTGCTACATTTTTTTTAACATTGTTATCATTCTTTGATTTGTCGCATTGAGCGGCACAATGTAGCTCATCACACACGACTCAAACCGATGGCAACTTACAATAGGCCCTATTATGACCATATTCTTTGCAGTTTAGACACTGGACGGGACCTGTGCGCTTATGTGGTTCCTCTACGCTTATTTTTCGGTGTAACAAATATCTCAGATTACAAATAGGGTGCGTTTCATTCTTTTTCAGTCTGATATCTCCAGATTCCAGTTCTACGCGAAATAGTGGTTGGGGGACGCGTTCTCGATTTCTAAGATTATCTACGCTTTTAACCTTAAATCCCGCTTTTTGAAGGCCAGCTTTTATTTCAGCTGGATCAACGTATGAATCTACACCTTTAATTACTACCTGTAGGCCTTTGCTACTCTTCAGCTGATAGGTATAAAAGTGCTTTTTGCAGCTTTCAAACTCGTTTGCTGCTTTACGATAACTGATTTCATCGATAAATTGAATTTTTGTCTCATCAATGTTACCACGCTTGATGGGAATTACATAAAATGAGTGCTCCCCAATTATTGAAATTAACTTTTTTATTAAGTCGTTTGAATTTGTTTCTCTTAATTAAATTGGTGGTGGTTTGAACGATTTAGGTGCCGTTTTCGGTTCACTTGTTTCGCTATCTAAGATAGCAAAACGATTTTCAGAACTTATTCCGTTATAATCCTTATCCTTATGTACTTTAGACATTGGGGCTAAATGCAAAGATTTAAGGCTTCGTCCTCTTTTCAATACAGTTACGTATCGATCCATTCCCACTTGCGTCTTGGGTTTTTTTCAGACTCCATATTTGTTTTTGTTATACTAATATCTGAAGGCGACTTGTTTTTATTTATTTTACTCACACCACTTAGCAAAAGTGATGAACAAGAATGGGAACGAAAAACTGTAGCAGCATTTATGCACAAATTGTTTTCAGTTGTTTTTAAAGAGGCTCATTAGCCTCTATCGATTTTGATTTCTGCAATAATGCCGTTGTAAAAAAGAATGAACAAAATACACACAACTTTGTCGTTGTATTAAAACAGGTTTTAGTTTTTTTTTTTTTTTATGTATACACACTATAAGTTTGTGTTTTTGTTTATTACGAGCTCAAAAACACACGTCCTCACTTCTCAACACTTTTAAAAGACTGTTAAAAGCTAAGTTTAAAAACAAATAATTTCTTAAATGAACATACCAGGGGTGCCTTGGGTAACTTGTACTTAATAAGAAAACGGATACTTAGACACTTTTGTCAGATATAGGGAAATTTCAAACTGAAACAATTTTCGTGCGTTTTCTTAGACACATAAACTTAAGGATTGTTTCTTTTTCTATTTTTTTTTAATTTCAAATAAAGAAAAAAAAACGCAAAATGGGATTTCACAAAGTATGTGATATGGTAGTACAAATTTAAATAATTCCCGCAAATGTCAGCACGTTAATATGGCGACAAAAAGAGAGAATGGAATTACCTTCTATTATTATGTCATGTAAATAACAGTTTATGTGAGCATAAGAACAATAGATAAAGGCCGGGGCACATAGAATCCGTCATAAGTTATACTTTAAAGCTCTCAATTGAAATCAAAGTAACAACGGAAGAGGTTGACACAATGAGTACTTTGTTGACGCAAGTTAAATCGGAAAAGAAAACACGAGAAAAGCTTTTTTCTCCATTTTACTCTATTAAATTAAATTATTTTGTTGTATTTTGTTTTATTTTTGCTTCTACTCAACACAAAAATTTAACTTTGAGAGAGCGCTTTGTTTCTCTCTATTTATAGCTTAAACGTACGTCAAAAGTTAAAAGTTGCCCAACTTTCGTACTTTGCGTTGAAAGAGACGTTCTGATCACAAATCAGACCAGATAAGACACGAAAATTGAGTGTTGCCAGATCACAGCTTTCGTTGGAAAGGGATAGCAAGAGTTAATGATTTTCTTATATTACTATCTCTTTCTGGTTATAGCTGCAATTTGACATTTTATTGTTTACAAAATAATTTGTGAAATTGCTGGAAAATTTTAATTTCTGTGAAAAATTATGTTTTAAAATAATTTGTGGCTAAAATAATACATAAAGAAAAACCATCCGCGGGCGGCCAAATAAAAATATATAAAAGGAAGCAAACAACAGGAAAAAATGTAAGTATAACAAAGGTTTTCTATTGAAATAAATTTGTTTATAATTAAATTATTTTGCTATTTCAGGAGTCGCCGATGCATAATGGGCTGCCCAAAAGGGGAAAAACTTCATCAGTTTCCGAGAAATCCGACGAAGTAAGTATTTACATGGTTAAATTTTATATGCAAATTATGCCTCTGAACATTTCATAGGAAATTGTGATTGTGTACTACATTTTTGAACAAATTGTGTGAATACTACATTTTTGAACAAATTGTGTGAATATGGGTATCAATATAAAGCTTTTGGAAATATCTATCAGGTGGTGCTAAAATTTAAAAAAAAATTAACCCATTAAGAATCGGTGACATTTTTTGATGAAATTTTATGCATAGTACGTAGGAAAATTTTAGTAAGCGAAGCCGGTATTGGTCATACCACAGAGGAGAAGATCCTTGTGTCCGGCCGAAGGCCGGCAATGCTGGAAATCTTTAGTAAGCGAAGCCGGTGATGGTCATACCATAGAAGAGATAATACTTGCGCCCGGCCGAAGGCTGTGCAACAAACCTTTAGTAAGCGAAGCCGGTGTTTGTCATACCATAGAGGAGAAAATCCTTACGCCCGGCCCAAGGCCGGCTGTGCAGGAAACCTTTAGTAAGCGAAGCCGGTGTTGGTCATACCATAGAGGAGAAAATCCTTGCGCCCGGCCGATGGCCGGCTATGCAAAAAACCTTTAGTAAGCGAAGCCGGTGTAGGTGGGTTTTATTTGTTGTTATATTTAGCCGACTTCAAAAAAGAAGGAGGTTATCTATTCTTTATTTGAAAGGTTATGCTTTCAGGTTGGTCCCATTTTAAAAACAGATCATTATATTAAAAATTAAAGGGTGTCCCCATACAACATACATGTTTTTTACGTGTATTAAGAACCGTAAAGGACACCAAATTAAAATTTTAAAAAATTGCGTGTCGCTATGCTCCCAACAGCAGAAATTAATAAAAAAAATAAATTTAAAATTTAAAGGGTGTCATAGGTGACGTAATTTGACCTATTTGAGCCTATCTTTTTAAGCGCTGAAATTTACAAAGAACTTGTATTGCTAAGTCCGCTATAACAAAAAGTATAAAATTTGAATTTGGAAATAAAAGGGTGTACCAATAGTTAATGTAATTCTATGTATGTGGCCAAACTTTTGAACTGTTATAGACAGACAGCTGAAATTTACAAGAAGCCTGTATTGCAAAGTCCACTATAGCAAATATACAATTTGAATTTAGAAATGAAAGGGTGTCCCCATAAAATTATGTAATTTGATCTATATGGCCCTATCTTTTGAACCGTTAAACACAAATACTTGAAAACTAGGCAGAATATCCACTACTTTTTCTTGTATGATAACAAGTATAAATATTTGGAATTATAATGTAAAGGGTGTCCCAATAGTTCATGTAATTTGATATATATGGTTAAACTTTTTAACCGTTATAGACAGATAGTTGAAATTAACAAGGATTCTTTGTGGCCTATTCCTCTATAACAACACTCTTTAATTTAAAATTGTAAATTAAGGGGTGTCCGACTAGGTGATGTTATTTGATCTATGTGCCCCTATCTTTGAAACCTTTATAGACAGCGGCTTGAATGGTGTCCCCATAAAGGACGGATGCTGGTGAAAATAGCTTAAATTTTGAACAGTAATAGGTAGATGCTTGACATTCACATAGTCTTTACTTTTTTCCGCTAATTTTGGCGCATATATTATTTGGTTTAAATCTAATTCTTACAGATTACTTCCGACCTTTTTAGTTTATAACTGGTGCCCTTCTATCTGTTTTGAAGTCGGTTTTTTTTTTCAAAAATTATTTTCTTTATTGATTCATTTAATTGCTTTTTATCACATTTTTTATAACGTATTACTGTACTTAATAGTGTAAAAACTTAAAAAATAAAAAAATGAGTTGGCTCTTAATAGGTAAATTTTTTAAAAAAAAGTTTATCATCACCTGATAGATATTTCCAAAAGCTTCCAGTTTTCATTATAATACTAAAATCATATAAAAATAAATACGAATTTGTGTTATTATTAACTGAAAACTGGTAGAAAATATTCTTGTATTTGATTATAATATATATTATTTAATATTCAAACAGGTTTTCACCATACGAGGAAAAATTGCCCTGAGTTGGCAGGTCTTTTTTAATAATCCTGACTACAAGCTCAAGGTAAAAAAATATATTACAAGTTAAATTTAAAATTTTTTAATATTTATATGTAACTTTAATTTTTCTAATTGCAGTTTTCTAATAGCGTAAACAGACGACAGAGTTAATGTGCATTATCAGTCTTAATTCAAATTAACTTGTGTGTTAACATGACATGATGTGTTTTCCTGAATACTATCACATCTGAACAAACAAGTAAATCGGCAGCAGCAGGTATCCATATCAACCACAAACTCTTATATATTACATTTAAAATTTGTTAAAAATTCTTTAAACTTTTTATTCTGTTAGACAATTAAAATACAATTGTTTGTTTGTTTTTATACTTAAAACCTTTATTTCTTACACAGTTTCGAAATACTTGTTAAACAACTAATTACAAAAAGCAAAACTAAATACAAAAAATATATATTTGTTTTTAATCATCTTTAACACATTGTAAAATTTTACAAATTATACATATACGAGTATATACTCTCATTGATATTGTTTTATTCAAATGAAAATATAATGTAATCAATTGTTAGTTGTGTTTTTAAATTTATAATAATAATGTATAATAATTGAGCATTTAAGAGTTAAATCTAAATAATGAAAACATTAAATATATTATATTTAGTTTGTTATGGTTAAAATTAAATTAATTAAAATAATTATTTAAATAAGAACAAAAAATTTATTTATTTATTACCGAACTACCTTACAATTAAAATTATAAGATAATATAAAAAAAAGAGCTTTAGCAACATCGGCCGTTAGCTCTGCATTTTATAAATACAAACAAAAACAATAAAAAAAACTTAAATTAAAAAATTTAACAAATCAATTAAAAAATAGTACAAGAAAAATATTAAAACAAAGATTTCAATTTAATACTATACTTTGTAGGTACACACATATGTATAAAGAACTTATAAATATTTTGAGTCAGGCAAAAATATATAAATTTATGTATCTATAAGAATGACTTTATATAAACGTAAAATAAAAACTTTAACAAATAAATATTCAAACCGAAATTAAATTCTTTTATTTAAATTCAAATAAAGTAAAAATGTTTTTTTTTACTTGAAGATATTTAATAATTATGATTAAGATTTTAACTTGGGCTTCATAGGCGTAGTATTTTCAAGTGGTGCAACATGACAACCCATTGGAGTGATTGAAACGTCAACCGATCCATTTACCATTTATTGCTTGCAATTCGTTTTCGTTTCTGGCTTTTTCACAAAACAACGTATCGTTTTCATTTCATAACTTGCGTACAATGCGATAATAATAGCGGCACAATTTACCTTCAATGAAAATGCAATGTATTAGAGGTATGTATTTATATCACAGGGTATTGAAATTGTTTTGTTTACCTTCATTTTTATCGAGAAATACGCATTTATATCATAAGGCAATCGCGGCTGATTAATAAGAGCAATGAATGATAAAAACATGTGGATCATTGCTTGGCTCACGTATATATTAAAACTTTCCACCGAATCCATTAACTGAAACGAGCAATTGTTAAATCGATACGAATGCATCCAAATTCACTAGATAAATATATTTATTTATATATTTGTAAAATATATACATGTATGTCATGAAATAAATGTATTTTCCGTTAATTTGAAATTTGTGTCATATTTAAAAAATAACTGTAATTTGTTACAAGTATTTTCTTGCTTGTCAAGTTTTTGAAGCGCTATATTTTCTCAACTGCGTTGAGTGTATAATTTGTTTATCGACTTTGTACTAGTTAACGTCATTGCAACAAATCAACATTGAAGTTTGAATTTTTCTGGAGAAAAGTTGAGTTGCAACCGCTGTAACTATTTTTTAGAATATAAGTTTGTATTTGTATTCAATTTATTTTTTATAGAAATAAAACACCACTATTCTACACACTACCTGTACTTCACGCCTTTTAATATAAATTTGGTGTTATAGTTTCGAGACTCAACTTGTGATCTCCGACAACATTTTTTTATTTCGCGTTGAAGATTTCTTTATTTTGCGTTGAAGGCCTCAGTCACAGCAAAAATGGTAGACAACGAAAAGATAACGAGAAGGAGCCCGAGATTTGCAAGCAACAGTGATGCCATGCACGAAGTCCCTACCACCCAGCCGAGTAGAATGGAACAGTCAAATAGTCCGGAAGGCAGCCAGCCATGTATAATGCCATCAACGCAGCAGTCAGCATGTGTTACAGGTACTGAAGAAGTAAATACAACACAGTCAGTCGCAGCCAGCATATCAGTTATTCCCAGCCGGGAAGAAATGAATTTGATTTATACGACATCAGCACCTTCTGTTATGCCAACTACACAACAAGCTATTAATTGTATGCAGATGAAAATAGAGGAATTAGAAACAAGACTTAAGAGCTCTATAGATTTGCAGTATCAACAGCGTATTTCAGGTAATGTATATCAGCGTTATACACCAGCGTCGCAGTCAACGTCACAACATGCATCAACATGCCAGCAACGACCGTTTATTAACAGAGAATTTGAATCGAGACCATTTGCATCTGGCAATGCGGTAACAAGTAATGTTATGCCTCAGCGAAGCAACATTCATCAAGAATTAATTGGCATGAATATTTGTAGCAGTGCCAGCTCTAGTGTATTTAACAATGTTAATAGGGATATAAATGTTAACATTCCACAAAACAACAGCAATGTAAACGTAACGTATAGTGGTAATTGTATGACAAATCCAATTGGAATTATGAACCAGCCAACATTAAATGATTGTATGCAGACAAGGGTGCCTACTGCAATGAGTTTTAATCAGAATAGTTATATGCCCAGAAAATTACTAGATTTACCCCAGCTTAGCGGTGAACCTGAATTGTGGCCAATGTTTTCGACATCGTATCGTCAATCAACAAATGAATATGGGTATTCAAATTTTGAGAATTGTCAACGTCTTCAGAAAAGTCTCAAAGGCATGGCCTTTGAAACAGTAAAATCGTTACTGATACACCCAGATAATGTATCAGCCGTCATGGAACAATTAGAGTTCCGTTTTGGACGCCCAGAACAATTGGTGGCCAGCCAATTAAAAGAAATAAAGGAAGTTACCCCTATGTCCGAATCTGCTGTTGAAAAAATTATATTGTTTGCAACAAAAGTCAAAAATTTATCTATATTTTTGCAGTCTGCTGGTGCACACCAACATTTAGTAAACCCCACATTGATAGAGGAATTGGTTTCCAAATTGCCTATGAGTAGAAAAATTGATTGGGCAAAATATGCCGCTCCTATTAAGCCGTATCCTAATGTAGTCGACTTTAGTCAATGGTTAAGTGAGTCAGCAAATGTATTGTGTATGATCTCTACTAATAAAACGGATCAGTCTGATCAGAAACGAAGGACGGTGCTACACACCACTACCTCATTAGAAACTAAGGTGTCTGGTTGTTTTTTGTGTGGGCAAGCCCACAAGATTTATAAATGTGAAAAGTTTCTAAATAAAAATATAGATGATAGATGGTCGGAAGTAAAACGACTTAAGTTATGTTTTTCCTGTCTAGGTAAGGGGCACTCAAGCCGTGAATGTAGAGTCAAACAAGGATGCACGCATCCAGGCTGTAAGAAGAAGCACAATAGATTACTTCACCAGATACAAGAAGCAAAATTGCAAGCAGACGTGACATCAAGTAGTAGTCAACCCGTACTGAACTGTACCACAGTAAGTAGAATATCAAAGTTGTTATTCAAAATTGTGCCTGTAACATTATATGGTACAACCTATGCAATTATTGACGATGCCTCAGCTGTGACTTTAATGAACAAATCTTTAATGATGAAGCTTGGACTAAAAGGTAGAGTCAGTAGTCTTAACTTAGGTTGGCTCCGAGATAGTCTTGTCAAAGAGACAACGACAGTCGTCAATGTCACCATTAGTGGTACAGCTGGAAAAGAGAAATATCTGCTTAAAGATGTACATGCCGTAAATGATTTGAACTTACCAGTACAAAGCCTCCAAGGGTCCGATTTGGGAAAAGTTATGGCTAATATAAGCAGCCTACCAATTAATGAATACTCAGATGCCAGACCTGAATTGCTGATAGGTCTTAATAATGCCCATTTAGGAGTTCCTACGGAGACTATAGAGCTTTGTGAAAAAGGACCTTATGCAACCAACACAAAGTTGGGATGGATCGTTTATGGTTCCACAAAGAATGAAGGAACTAATTCATCAGCCGCATGTCTTCATGTTAGCGTGATCGGCGAGACACAAATAGACGAAATGATTTCCCAATATTTTTCAACTGAAAGTTTTGGAGTCCGCCCAGCTCCAACCGTAGAAAGTGATGAAGATGTTCGTGCCCGAAATATTTTAAAGTCTACAACTCGATATGTGGATGGTCGATTCCAGACTGGACTGCTCTGGAAAGAAGATAACGTGCAGTTGCCAGACAGCATGGCTATGAAAAGATTACAGAATATTGAACAGAAGATGAAAAGAAATGATGACTTTGCCAGTAAATATAAAAATGCTATTAAAAGTTATATTGAAAAGGGTTACGCTCGAAAGTTAACACAGCTAGAAGCCGAAGAATTAAAACCGAAAACCTGGTATTTGCCACACTTTGCCGTTGTAAATCCAAATAAGCCTAACAAGCTACGTTTGGTGTTTGATGCCGCAGCCACTGTTGATGATGTGTCGTTGAATTCACTCTTGCTTAAAGGCCCACAAGAATACCAGCCGCTACCATCAGTGTTATTTAACTTTAGAGTTGGGTCAGTAGCCGTATGCGCTGACATTAGAGAGATGTTCCACCAAGTTCTAATTCAACCGGAAGACAGATGTGCACAAAGATTTCTGTGGCGCGATGGGCTACAAGACCGACCGCCAGAAATATACGAGATGATGGTGATGACCTTTGGAGCTGCTTGCTCACCCTGTTCAGCCCAGTATGTGAAAGTTGAAAATGCCAAGAGGCATACGAACCATGACCCGCGAGCTATTAGTGCCATTTTAAAGAACCATTATGTAGACGATTACGTCAATAGTTTTGAGACAGTTGATGAGGCCATAAACATATCTCGTCAGGTGAAAGAAATCCACAGTGATGCCGGATTTGAATTGTGTGGGTTTGTATCCAATGAAAAGGAAGTAGTGAAAGCACTAAACGGTAATCAAATATCCAAAAGAGTTGGCAATGGGGAAGCCTTGTCAACAGAACGGGTATTAGGGATGTACTGGTACCCTGAAAATGATACCTTTCGTTTTAGTCTAAAATTTAATAGAGTAAATGAAGATGTCATCTCTGGAAAGACTGTTCCGACAAAAAGACAACTTTTGAGCATCATAATGTCGGTATTTGACCCACTAGGATTCCTTGGTCACTTAACTATTACTGCCAAATTAATTATGAGAGAAGTTTGGAGATGCAATATTCAGTGGGACCAGACCTTGCCAGAACGAGTGAATGATGTTTGGCTAAAATGGAAGAAAGATTTAGATGATGTAATTAAAATTGAAATACCCAGAAATTATTTTATGTACGATAGCCCCGAAACGTTTAGAGCTCCACATTTTTGTCGACGCTAGCGAAGGTGCGTTTGCAGCCGTAGCATATTGGAGATTCGTTTGTAGTAATGGAAACATTGGTGTCTCATTTATAAGTTCTAAAAGTAGATGTGGTCCCATGAGACAACTGTCTGTCCCCAGAATGGAACTGCAAGCTGCAGTTTTAGGTACCCGGCTTATGCAGACGATTCTTCAGGAACATCAGCTTGAAGTAGCAAGTGTATTGTTGTGGAGCGATTCATCTACTGTCATGAAGTGGATTAATTCTTCTAATCGTAAGTACAAACAATTCGTAGCCCACAGGGTTAACGAAATTTTGAGTGTCACCAATATACATAATTGGAGATGCCTGCCGACAGAATATAATGTAGCTGATGAAGCAACTAGGTTACGCCATGGTGTTGAAGTCAGTTCCAGTAGCAGATGGTTTACTGGGCCAAAGTTTTTAAAAGAACAACCTCATTTTTGGCCAGCGCATGTTTATGATGAAAAGCCTTTCGATTGTGAGAAGTTGGAAGTAGTTGCAGATTACTTATTGCTGACAGTTGAAGAACCCCTATATGATGTCAACCGTTTTTCGTCATATTTGAAACTAAAAAGGACTGGGTTCTCAGATTTATAGACATGAGATGTAAGAAAAAAGAGACCAAAATTAAATCCTTATCTTCGGATGAACTACATCGTGCCGAGTTAGTAATCATCCGCCAGATTCAGTCAAAGTCCTTTCCTGAATATATCCAACTTCTTGAAAAAAGGGGATCTCTGCCAAAAAACTCCTCGTTACATAAGTTAATGCCGTATAAAGATTCAAGCAATATATTGAGGGTAAATGGCCGATTAAATGCAGCTACGTGGTTGCCGTATGATATGAAACACCCTATTATATTACCAACCAATTGCGAGGAAACCTTCTTAATTGTCCGTCAGTATCATTTGAGAATGTTACACCAGAATCACGAGGCCACTATTTCCGAAATAAGACAGCAATTCTGGATACCTAGAATTCGACAAGTGCTAAAAAAGGTCATTGGAAAATGCATGAAGTGTAAAATTGATAAAGCCAAACCAGTAGTGCCAACCATGGGTCAACTACCCGAAGACCGTGTGACGCCTTACGTAAGACCCTTTCACTTACACTGGCCTTGATTATTTTGGTCCAGTTTACATAACAAATGGCAGGAAACAAGAGAAAAGGTGGGTCGCCTTATTCACATGTCTCAGTGTGCGTGCCATACATCTCGAAGTTGCATACGATCTATCAACGGATGCTTGTATTTTAACAATTAGAAACTTCATAAATAGAAGAGGAACCCCGAAAGTCATAAGGAGCGACAATGGCAAGAATTTTGTTGGCTTAGAAGGTGATGCAAAACAGTTTTCTGAAGTTTTCGATTGTGATCAAATCAACAATGAATTGTCGTCAAAAAATATACGCTGGATATTTAACTGCCCGTTAAATCCATCAGAAGGAGGAGCCTGGGAGAGGATGGTTCAGTGTGTAAAGAGAGTGTTAAAGCAAACCATGAACAATGTGTCACCAAGAGAGCACACATTCCAGAGTTTTATAATAGAGGCAGAGAATGTCGTCAACTCTCGTCCCCTAACTCATGTGCCTGTTTCTTCATGTGATGAAGACCCGATAACTCCAAACCATTTCTTGTTGGGTGTACCCAACACAGCTCAAACCCCATCGAATGATGCCATAGAAAACCAGCCTAAAGTTTTGCGAAAGCAATGGAGAATATCACGTCAATTAAGAGACCACTTTTGGAAGAGGTGGATAGCAGAATATCTACCAACAACTCGTAGAGAAAAGTGGTGCGAACCCTCACAGCCGCTAAAGATAGGCGACTTAGTTCTAATATGTGATGTCAGTGTTCCTAGAAGTGAGTGGCGAAAGGGAATTGTGCAGATGGTATTTCCAGGAAAGGATGGCATAATAAGAAGGGCTGATGTTCGGACTTCTCATGGTATCCTGTCACGCCCTGTGTCTAAGCTGGCTATCTTGGACGTAGTTTGTGGTGAATCCAACTGATTCACGGGGGTGAGGATGTCATGAAATAAATGTATTTTCCGTTAATTTGAAATTTGTGTCATATTAAAAAAATAACTGTAATTTGTTACAAGTATTTTCTTGCTTGTCAAGTTTTGACTGCGTTGAGTGTATAATTTGTTTATCGACTTTGTACTAGTTAACGTCATTGCAACAAATCAACATTGAAGTTTGAATTTTTCTGGAGAAAAGTTGAGTTGCAACCGCGGTAACTATTTTTTAGAATATAAGTTTGTATTTGTATTCAATTTATTTTTTATAGAAATAAAACACCACTATTCCACACACTACCTGTACTTCACGCCTTTTAATATAAATTTGGTGTTATAGTTTCGAGACTCAACTTGTGATCTCCGACAACAATGTATATATTATCTATTACGTTTCCACCATAATATTCAAAAACATTTCTTTGCAACTTTGTACATGAAGCTAACGTGCACTTCGCCGGACAACTATTCATGTAATGCATAAAGGCATCTACATATATTGCACAATTCTTACGAAGTCCCATACATATCTAAAGTTGTTTATCATAAGACCTCTAATAATTTAGCCACGACTTCTTCATTTCCAACAGCATTTGTGTTCAATTTGTTACTGAATTCTGTTGAATTGGGACTTCTTGAACAAATACCACTAGCAAAATTTTGATTGCCAATTTTTGTAACAACCTTATGCACATGTTGTATTTTTTTAGCTTTTAATAGCACTTTGAAAGCACCGCAACATATTTTTATAAATTTTAAGTTCTTTACTTCACGGAAATTTATATACTTTTAACTTTTTTTACAAAAATATAATTTTTGATACAGTTCAATTTAAATTTTTTTGTTTACTTCATCGATAACATACATATGTTTGAAATGGCTTTGTATAGCTGTTTCTGTTAACACATTGCGATGAATATTATTGGTTATTTTTTTATTTATTTTTTTATCGAAAACGTATGATAATGTACTTTTTTAAACGTCACACGTCTGATTGTGACAACACTCATTAGAAAAGCTGTATTTCCCTAGCATATAGTCAACTGAAACGTCAAAAACCTAAGTCTCTTGTCAAAAAACCTAAGTCTAAGAATATATTGGTAGAAAAACTTGTATAAGTAATGGTTTTTAAAAAGTTCTCCACAGCACTTAAACTGCACATAGTTGTATAAAATATTTTGTAAAAAAACTATATTTTTTACAATCAAGTTTAGATGTTAAAATTAAATATTTCTTTTGTTTTTAATTAAGAATAAAAGTTTTTTATTTTTTGCTAATATATTTATGTGCTATAAACGTTGGATTGAATACTAATTTTAATTATTTATTATTCTGTTCATCCCCTAAAAGACAAAAAAAAACCATACTGTGAATAAATAAATTTCACCTAACAAATGTCAACAAAAAGAAAATTTTTTTTGTTAAAAACTTGGAAAATTTTGAGTTAAAAAATTTAAAAATATTTACATACATATTTGAAAATTGCAACGACATATCGCGTAATTGAGTATAAATGTGAGTAAAACTTTTACTCTCCTATGTGTGTTGAATTCACACCGTACCCATAAGTGTGAAGACGTTTATAGACACGTTTTTGACATCTATATAATCTATGATATGAACATTTAAATTTTCTATTGTTAACTTTCAAACAGCTGATTGTTTTTCATTTACACAATCAACCCTATGATATAGTCTGGGCTGTTTCGTGCGAGAAGAAGAATACTTTCTCTCAACATTACTCTCTTTATCCAATCTTGTAGTACAGCAACAGTTTTCGGTATAATTGGTATCCGTCGTATACCCAATGTTGAGTACAGGATCACACCTATTATCTTGCATATTACTTTTAATTTAAAACATGTATGTGTAATATTATGGCATATAACTTAAGACATACATATGTACATATTAAGGCAGATCTCACAATCGATTAAGCTAGGTCTAAAACGGTTAACGACTATACTAAGGACTCAATAATTGCTTCAATATTTCTAAAATTAACGGATGGAGTTTGTTCTTTATTTTTGGAGTATGGTTTTAAAAATGTCAGCATATGAAACGTGTTGTGCGGTGAGTTGAGCTAAATGAGCATAATTAGCTTTTGGTGGATTCTTGGGAACAGTGTGTAATTTTTAACTTGAAGGCTCTACTGTAACTAACTGCAATTGCTATATTTTTATTTTATTTGTACTTTATGTAGTCTTTAGATTTGTTGCACTGGGCTCTAACATGAAGCTCACCATGAGCGACGTACATATCTCTGAGTAGGGTTAAAAGAATATTTTATGAGATTATTTTTTAGTGTTTTTGTTTTTAACAAAAAAAAAAAAAAAATTATAGGTCGATTACACAGGGCAACAGCAAAAATATGCTCGAGTAACTACTATATACATTTGATGTATCATGGCTACCTTAGTACAAAAATGGTAAAATTTTTAAATTCTATGGATAGATTTTTTTTTAAATTTTTTTTTTTTAAAATTGCAATTTTTTTGAGACGTTTCTTCAAATAATTAATGATAACTCAAAAACTACTAGTCCGATATTATTAAAATAAATTCAGAAAAATTAAGATTTGCATAGCCTTTAATTCGTCTATATATCGCGTTTCAATCGGATCAATAGTATCGGAGTTATAATAAAAAACTTAAGAAAAAAATATATTTTTTACGTAAAAATGGCAAAAATTTTCGTTTTAAAAAAATCATAAAAAATCGAAAACGGCAAAAAACTTCCAGATTCATTTTTTTTATCGCATAGCGACATATAATAGCAACAAAATGAGATATCGACCATAAAATCGATTGATTTTTTTTCGAATTTATTCACAATTTAGTGAATTCGCTCATTTTCACAAAATTTTAGTTTTTTGCTTGATATACGCATTATAGCGGGTTTTCAAATGTGTGAAAAACATAAATTTTCCAATTCAAGGGGTGCATGTCGGATTATTGTTAGATTTGATGAGAAACTTCCACCCACAAAATTTTAGTCGAATTCGACAACGTTAACACGTAGCGCATAGGCCCCAAATCTGAAAAAAAGCGTTTAAATCGAAAATAATTGACAAATTTTCAGTTTTTGCAAAATTAACGCTATTTATTTCCCCTTTTGCAAAAAAGTGGATCCTGGTCCTTAGGGCAAACACAAAATTGTGAATAAATTCAAAAAAAATCAATCGTTTTTTATGGTCGATATCTCATTTTGTTGCTATTATATGTCGCTATGCGATAAAAAAATGAATCTGGAAGTTTTTTGCCGTTTTCGATTTTTTATGATTTTTTTAAAACGAAAATTTTTGCCATTTTTACGTAAAAAATATATTTTTTTCTTAAGTTTTTTATTATAACTCCGATACTATTGATCCGATTGAAACGCGATATATAGACGAATTAAAGGCTATGCAAATCTTAATTTTTCTGAATTTATTTTAATAATATCGGACTAGTAGTTTTTGAGTTATCATTAATTATTTGAAGAAACGTCTCAAAAAAATTGCAATTTTAAAAAAAAATTTAAAAAAAAAAAATCTATCCATAGAATTTAAAAATTTTACCATTTTTGTACAAAGGTAGTCATGATACATCAAAATTATATAGTGGTTTTAAGAGCACGTGAAATCTTTTTTATTTTGTTGTGCTGTGTTATAGATGGCAGCCGAACTTTATTGCGTTGTCAAAAGACAACGAACACCAAGAGCAATGTGTCGATTGTTTTCCTGTATTATCTGCTGAGCTGTTAAAATTTTAAATATACAAAAATTTATGAAAAATAAACTTACTTTAGTGCTGTTTTTACTTTATGATCTATGCAAAATAATCAACAGCAACCGCAAATTTATGGTTGCCATTTTGGCAACTAAAATCAACAACTTTTAGTTGCCGGTTGCCATACTTTTTAATGAATTTTACTTTCATTCGGAGAGAAAAGCGATTTATTAAAAAACGTTATGACTTTTGTTAAAATTATTAAAGCCTTTCTTTTGTTATTATTCCAGACGAATAAATTTATTTATTAGGTTCAAAGCCAAAAAACATTTTATTGCTTATTTGTTATCGTACACGCTTAGGATTAAAAAATTATCTACACTCAAAAAAAAGTTTGAACTAAATTAAAGTTAGACATGAACTTAATTTTAGTACATAATATTTTCTTCAACTAAGTTCAAATTAAATTAAAAATAATAATTTTTACATCAATTAAGGAAATTATACTTGTTTAAAGCATACATAAAAATTCTCATAAACTTAAAAATATTACACAATTTTTCTTAATTATTCCTTCTTAAATGAAATACAGTATTACTTAAGCCTATTATAAATTTCCATACACGCACTAAATCCTGAGTAATAGTAAAGATTTTTTCATTACCCCCTGTCTCCATTAGATATTAACATGTCTTAAAAAAATCAAAAAACATTATTTTTAATACTGGTGTTTTATATGAAGCTTGACCTTTGTTAAGACATGTTGATAGCAAATGTAGACGGGGGTTTAAAATAAGAAAAATTAATTTTGTATGAAAAAAAGAATAGTAAATTGCTTCCTTAAATTTAGTTAAACTTTTTTCATTCACTCAAAAGAAGAATTGGAATTCTTAATTCTATGGAACAATTTTTTCAAAATAAGTCCCGAATTACATTATGCAACTTTTATCGCTGCAATCTTTCTCGTTTCTTCTTTAATATTGCATTTGTGTTTATATCGAGCAACTTTTATTGCAGCAATTTCAAGAGTACATACATATGTGTACCCTTTTCAATTCCCCTCTCCTCTCTCGCCTACTAATGAGGAATTGCAACGAAAAAAGTTGCTTAATGTAACTCGGGACTAAGGGATATGTAATTCACAATTTAAGAAATTTTACTTTAAAATAAGAAATATAAAAAAAACTATAAATAAATATTGTGTTTTTCAAAAAATGTTGGAGCTAATAAAAATGTTCATTGTTATTAAAAATCAAAACGTCGAATAAAATAAAAGATTAAAAAATTGTAAAAAGTTCAAAATGTTAAAAATTTTATTAGTTGTGTGAGCATAAATAAAGGTAAGTAAATATTTTTAGGGTTCCGTACCCAAAGATAGATGAACATACATAACTGTTGCCGCTATAGCAAAAAATACCAAAAGTTATAGGGTGTTCCGATAGCGACGTGTTATTAATGTATATGTGTTTATTTCTTAAACTGTAGGAGGCGTGCACTTAAAATTTATAAACTGTAATTAAAACTTCGTTCGCTATATAATCAAATATCTCAAAATAAACGTAAAAATTAAAGGGTGTTCGATAGTTACTTGATTGGCATTTATATGGCCTAATTTTTTAAATATAATATGTAGACTCTTGAAATTTTCACAGAAGATGTATTAATATGGGCTTTATAAATAGTAACAAATAAAGGGTATCTGGGGCAGAATCAAAATATTTTGGAAATATCCTAGTAATTTATAAACGGCCGATTGATCCAAAATTTTACATGCGCATTGAACTTAAGGTGGGTACCATACACCCTCCAGGGATGGCACAATGTGGTCTCAAAGTTGGGAAACTCGCACCTGGAAATTCTTTTACAGCTTGCCATTTCTTTAGTTTTATAATTATACATGGTCTTAAAGGTCTTCTCAATACCTAAAAAATAGTATATAAATTTGCAAATATTAATTCAAAATGATTGAGTTATAAGCATTTTAAGAAATAAAATTTTTGATTTTTCGCTACAAATATTTGGTACAATTTTTACCAAATTTTTTATCGTAGTTAGCGAGCCAAATTCTAAATATTTTTGATAAATTTGACGATTTTATCTTCACTAGATGATATTCAATTTAAAAAATCCAAAACTATTGCATGTTTGCGTACTTTAGCCCAAAAAAGGCCGTTAACTTATTTTTTCTTAGAAAATTTTTTAAGGAATATATAAAAATTTTAATTTTTGTAAAAGATAACTATATGTGTGTACGCTTAAACAAATTTCATAAAATATTGATCATCCTTGTAGAAGATGGAAGTCCCACAATATGAACTATTTTACATCGCAATTTTGATTTTAGCCTATATATTCTAAAATGCCAACGCTGGGTTCGAAAAAAGAAGACTGCAGTAATAAAGCTATATATGTCCTAAATTGTTTCTGAAAATATTTAATGAGCCCTAGTCCGTATATAGACTTTATGGGCAAAAAAGTAAAAAATCCCAATTTTGGTATTTTTGGTCCTTATTTTGGGAATTGTGGAATTTCCTTTTTCTTAATATTGCAGATTTTTTGCCATTTCATTTTACTTGATCAACAACACATACGCAGAAAATTTTATGTGATTTGCTTAATTAATAAAAATTGTATTGCAATTTTAAAATTTTTCCTTCCCTCAATTTGCCCGTTTTTACCATAATTTTTCGAAATTTTGAGATATCAGCAACAAATTTTAAAATTTTGAATTAATATTTGCAAATTTAGGCACCATTTTGTAGGTATTAACAAGACCTTTAAGACCATGTATAATTTAAAAAAATCAGAATAAAACTGTAGAAATGACAAGCTGTAAAAGAATTTACAGGTGAGAGGTCCCCAAATTTAAGGCCACATAGCGCCACCCCTGGAGAGTGTATGGTACCCACCTTTGAAACTTAAGTTCAGAAACTCCTCTGCTAAGCTCGTGTCGAATTGGATCAATCGGCCTAGCCGTTTTTAAATTACTAGGTTATTTCCAAAATATTTTGATTCTGCCCCACTGTGCAGTGTCGTCATTTGCACGTATATAGCCTTATTTTTTAACCGTAACAGGTAGACTGTTGAAATTTGTACATAAGATGTGTTGTCACGGCCGCTATGATAATTACTAAAAATCCTGATATTTTTTAGAAACTCCTTATATTTGAACAATAATAGGCTGATACTTAAAGTTTACACAGATTATATTTTACAATATCTACTGTAACAAAAAGAAACGAAAATAAACTCAATAAAAGATGTCACGAATTTGGAGAATTTTACCTTCTCTTTTAAACGTTATATGCGGACACTTGATATTTACACAAGGTACTATTTTCTAGTACTATGATCTAGTATAAAAATAATTAAAAATTAAAGGGTGCCCTATAAGACGAGAAAAGATTAACAACTTGTATTTTTAAAGTAGTACTGAATATAGTACAGAACCCTACCTGTGTGTCTGACTCGCACTTGACTTGATGATTTCGAAAGAAATCTTTCGTACAATTAAATTTAACAAAAAAGAAAAAACGGGTTTTGTTTTAAATGTAATGAAACGAAAATTTTGCCTTTTGTTTTTAATGAAAAAATAATGCTTTTGGACATCGTAGGTCTAGTATTGAATGTGTTTGATGAAAATACATACAAATGTGAATGGTTAAAAGTGTCCCAGTGCTTAACATACATTTTTGTGTCAAAGAAAAGTAATATTTATAAATAAAGGTACTAACTAATCCAAAATGTGGGACTATTTTCTGCGATATTTTTATTTTGAGTTAGTATGTTTGTACATACCTGTATGTTAGCTGTTACAAAACATTATTTTTCTATTATTTTTTCAAGTTCAAGTTCTGTTTGTTGCAAGGTTCGGAATTTATATTATTTATTGGTTTAAAAGATTGTAGATGCAGGTCCTAGTACAATTGCTCTTATTAATCTTCATTTATAATCTCGCAAGAGGGTAAGTTTATTCATATTCATATTCAAACCTACCTACGTTTCTAGAGAATGAACTGTAGAACAAAATGTTATCCATCTAGGTCTAAATGTTAATTACTTGTAAATTATAAATAGAGAATTTTCTTAAAATATTGTTTTAAGAAATACATAATGTCAATTTATTCGTAGTACATGCGACGAGATGCCTCGTATTATTTTAAAATACACAGTTTTTCATTAGTATAAAATCTTAAATAGTTGAGCTTTTGTGTAATAACGTTGTTGCTCTTTTATTTGGTTCTGTTTGCTGCAAGGTTTGCAATTTATATTAGGCCATTGCATTATTGGTTTAAAGGATTGTAGATGCAGGTCATAGTACAATTGCTCTTATCAATCCCCATTTATAATCTTGCAAGGGAATAAGTAGATTCACATTTAAATCTACGCGATTTTGTTCTTCAGTTCATTCTCCAGAATAAAACAATATTCTAGATCTAAATGCTATCCACTTACTGCAATGGGCCAACGTCAAAAAGAGACTTGTGAATATACGATAGCATATAACCGACCAAAATTAAAGTGGTTTATTAAATCCAAGTTATTATGCTGTAGAAAATTTAAGTACATACATTTTTAAACATTTAAAAAATAAAACAAAATAAAAGTTTAGGTGAATCAGTAAAAATTGTGTGAAAATAGTCTCATTTTTCTGTAAATGATATTGTATTAAATATATTAATTTTAATTCAAATTTTGACATCACAATTCTCAACGTCCCTTATGTGCTTTAATCCTTTTATTTATTTAGTTTTTAGGACTTAAAAAATGAAATTATTTTATAGTCCAAAAAAGATAACAAAGAGTAATGGGAAAAACTAATAATTATAATAATAGCATCAGCAATTATAATAACAACAACAATAATAAATATTTAAGTTTACAATAATAAAAACATAATTTTTATGATTATCAAATTAAAAATATAATAAAATACAGGTCATTCAGTCAATGAAATTAAAAGTAGAAAAAAATAAAGAAAGATAAAGTAAAAGGCTAGTTATTTTACGTAACATATTTCGTAAGAGCTTTTTAAAGTTCTGTCTTTCAACAATTATTTTAATATTTGCAGATAATGAAATTTATGGCATTGACGAAGAAAAATCTGCTAGTATTAAGTAGTAGTATATAGGTAGTACTAACATAACACCTCTGGATGCCCTTCCGAATAAAATTTTATTGTACAAGTATGCCGGTGATTGGGTATGTATTAATTTGTGCAAAAATAAAAGATTGGGCATGCTGAGGTAGTCCAGTATGTCGCAACCAAGAATCATAGTTCTCCAAGATGAAATACTACTGAAATCATACAGAGACTCAAATAACAATAAATAATCATTATCCGATAACAAAAACAAATCAAGTAGACTTGGTTTACAATTTGTTGACCGAAGATTAGAATTGCAATAAATTGCTACACCACCGCATTTCTTGTAACATCTATTTTTATAATAAAGAGTATATTCCTCGATATTATAGTGATCAGTATACAAATCATTATGAAACCAAGTTTTAGTTACACAAATAACATCAATACTAGAATTTTCAAAAGTGCACTTAACGTCATCTAATTTTAAACCATGCAGGCTTCTAGCATTAAAGTGTACAACATTTAAAGCGCGTCAAACATAGAGTTAGGTTCTTTATCGGCAGCGAAATGTACCCCGTTTATACGTAAGTCACAGGCAACAACGGAATTAGAATGCTTTATTGATTGTATTTTCAATCCCTTTATTTCTTTTTAAAAAATAAAACTTTTTTATGAGTTTTACTTTTTTCGCCAGAATTATGTAAATTGATAACCAATACAATAACCTTGCATTTCAATTGCATAAATCGTGATTAAAATAATTAAGGTTTTTAATTTGTTATTGTTTGGTTAACGATCTTCACGGGATGTTTTGCCATTCTTACCGGATTTTAAAGCAGAACAAGAAAAATTGTTTTCAAATTTACCACTTCCGATTTTATTAAAACTTTTGTTGTTTATATTATTTGACTTTCTTAAGCCAAATATTATTTAAAAAAAAATCTATCTCTTACAGTTTTAGCTATACAGTTATTAAAATAGGAAAATATGGCGTTTTTGCATATAAACTCGAGGATTAAATATATTCTTATTCCAGTTCAATAAGCCCTAGGAAGTTGAGTAATAGCTCATTTTAAAGGGGATTTCATACTCTTTAATTTGATAACTAAATGAAGACTAATTTTTGACAAACTTTTTTCTTATATTTAAAAAAAGTTTTATAAAAATCTTTACATATGTATGTTTTTAAATGTGGCTTAGTGAGTACACCATAAAAATTTCAGAGTGGGACCATGGTGGGATCAGAAGTTATGTTAAAAAAACTAAATATTTTTAAGTTTTAAGGAATATGTCTTACATTTATTATCCAGTTTATTAAAAAATTTATATTTTTTCAGTTTGTAATGAGTCAAAATTAAGTTTTTTTAATATAACTTTTGATCCCACCATGGTCCCACTCTGAAATTTTCATGGTGTACTCACTAAGCCACACTAAAAACATATACAAATTTAAAAAAAATTAGAAGACACTATCTCAAAGATTTTTATAAAACTTTTTTTAAATATAAGAACAAAATTTGTTAAAAGTTAGTTTTTTTCATAATTAATATCAAATTAAAGCGTATGAAATCCCTTTTAAAATGAGCTATTATTCAACTTCCTACGGCTTATAGAACTGGAATTAGAATATAATTAATCCTCGAGCGCATATGCAAAAAAGTGATATTTTCCGACTTTTATAGCTGTATAGCTAAAAAACTATAGGAGATTAAATTTTTTCAAAACTATATTTGGATTCAGAGAGTCAAGGAATATAAATAACAAAAGTTTCAATAAAATCTAAAGTAGTCATGTTGAATGCCTTGTTGATTTGACGTGGAATTACCCTAAAACAAAAAATTCCAAATTATCAAATCACTAAAGACACTTTTGCTATATGTTTTTTCACAATGTTTATGCAAGTTAATTGTTTTCTGTTTTAATTATTTGCACTTTTGTTGCTTTGTGTATTTAGTAAAAATATTGGATAGAAACAGAGCGCACAAACAAGTAACTATTTTTACACATATGTACATATTTAGATGAAAATCAAATATCAAGCAGACTGGCTGGAAAAAACATTTACAATAAGAAGATCATATATCAGAGAACAACATAGTTTATTGGAAATATTTGAAGAGTGGCTACTTTTAAAGCTGGATTCACCCATTTCTTTATTTTTTTATATGTAGCTGACCTGTAAACGAATCATTAATTTTTCAATTAATTCGCGAATCATTCATGCATTGAACTACCAAATTTTGAATTAATTCTTTTCACACAAAAAATTAATTGAATTAAATTTGAATTAATTCAAATGATTTAGGCAGAAATGAATTGCAATTCGTTTCCAATTCAAATGAATTTGTTAAAATGAAATGCAATTCATTTCTCAATTCAAATGAATCTAAAAAATGAATTGCAATTCAATTCCAATTCCTTTTACAGTTCAATTGAATTGATTTTGAGTTAATTCAAATGAATTAGAACAATGAATTGCAATTCAATGAATGAAATTAAAAATGAGTTGCAATCAATCAAATTCAAAATCTAAAATATTTTATATGTTTACAAAATAATGAAATTAAAAAGCAAAGGTATATTTAATATTTTAACAGACAAACCGTCTATGTTGATTTATGTAAATGTAATAACAAGCAAACTTTATTACATTAAGAAGATATTTTTATTAAGAAAATTAAGAATATGATTTACACATGATCATATAGGAACCTAATAATATAAGAAATACCTTTTAAAAAAAAATCAATTAAGTAGGCTAATGAAATCAATAAGAAATCATTCTTTTATAGAATTCAGAAGAAACCCTAATAGAATCAAATCTTTAGAATAAAATCTTTATGGGTTGTTTTTTTTTGGTGCCAAAATTGATTAAAAAAGTTGTAAAGAACAAGTTTTCTTATTGATTTAAAGAAGTTTCCTTCTTGATAAAATTAAAAAGATTTTCCACATAAAAATCATAAGGAATTCCTTGGAAACATCTTATTTTCTTTCGGCTGCGTTACCGCTTAGCCTAAAAACGTTTCATAGAGAAAATCTTATTGATTCTATTAGGCAGTTTTGTGTGTAAAACCTCTTTATTTTAAAATTTTTAGTAGAATTTTAAAGTTTCTAGCAACTTTGAAAATCAACATAACATTTTTTACTGTCAAAGCTGTGTTCGTTTAGTCGAACAGGTGGCTTTGATTAAAGTTTATTATTTGTGGTTGAAAGTCAATATCTTGTTTAAAGTTTTTGTGAGTGAAAAAAAAAAAATATTGTTTTGTTTAATGACTAAAAATGTCTTCGGTAAATGATTTCTCAAATGATGACGAGTCAATGGATCCTACGTACTCGTATTCTGTTTCAAAAATAACGCGAAAACGATTGTTTAATTCTGATGACACAAGTGAAGACGGACCATCTTCCTCTGAAATCTTGCAAGTTTTTCTTGCAGTTCTGACGGATAGAAGCACATTATTGGAATCAGCATCGTCAGAATCTACCAAATTCTCGCCTAGGAGCTTACTTTTTGAACATTTTTTTTTTCAATTAAAACAGAGGATTGAAATTTGCTTGTGAAATTATAAAATATTAAGTTTGACATTGTTTCTACAGAGTAATACTATAAGTAAACATAATAAAGGAAAAGTCATGGCAAAGTGCAACAATTGCGGTAAGGTATTATCAGGAACATTGCATGTGACATCAAATTTTATTCGGTATCTACGCACGCAACATTAAAAATTATATGATGAGTACGGCACCAAGCACACAATCAGCATTTGACTTACTTGTCCTTAAGTTTATTGCTAAAAGAAATATGCTACCTGTGTCACTTGTGGAATCAAATTCATTTGTAGAATTGATGCACTTTGCAAATTCGTCATTAAAATTATGTGTAGGCCAACCACAATGAAGCTAATAGACTCAACTTTTGACACCTTTAAGGCTAAAATCTAGGGCATAATAAAAAGTGGAAGTTTTTTTTGTATATTTGGTCGACAAAGCACAGCAGCTTTTTTGGTTACACATGTCATTGGTTAAATGAAAAATTTGAAAGAAAGTCAATTTCGCTAAATTGCAAAAAATTTAGTGGTACCCATTCTTTTGAATCGATTGGTCGAATTATAAACGCCATTCATGCCGAATACGGTCTTAACGTTAGCAACTTGGTAGCAATAACAACAGACAATTGATCGAATTTCGTTAAAGCCTTCAAAGAATTCGGCGTTCTCGGCGAAGAAAGCAATGAAGGCGAGGACAATATTCTGGATGAAGAACTAACAGATTCATCAAATCGTGCTTTGGAACTGGTTTTACCAAATCATATTCGATGCGCAACCCACATGCTAAATTTAGTCGCGACAACTGATTTCAATCTAATTATTAAATCACATAACTTTATTTATGAAAAGCATAAGCAGGTAGGTCAAATAAAAGTTAAAATAAGTATTTTGGAATTTTTGAATACATCTGTATTTATTTTCCAAAATACTTTACCGGTTTCTTAGATTTATTTTTAATTTTAAAATTGCTTTTGTGCTAGGTGTTGAGAAAGTGCAGCTTGCTGTGGGCGAAAATTAACAGGCCTAAGTCCTCGGAACAGATAGTACGAATTTTGGGGTCTCAGTTAAAATACTCTGTAGCAACTAGGTGGAACTCTTTATACGATAGTTTAAAAGATTTACTGTCCCTAAAGTTTAAGCTCTAAAATCTATGCGAAAAGTTAAATATTGAAACTTTTCTAGATAGTGATTTTAAGTATTTAGAAGAGTACTTACAGCTTCTGAAGCCAATAGCAGAAGATATAGACTTTCTCCAAAAAGACAACGACATGTTATTTAGTTATCTGTTGCCAGCCTTAGTCACAATTCAAACAAAATTTGAAAAAATACAATTGAAAGATGGAAGTGGATATCTGAAAACTATGACTACAAAGTTAATGGAGGCGACGAAAAAGAGATTTAATAATTTCTATGACTTAGATGCAACTGTCAAAACAGCAATTTTGGCATCTATTCTTTGTCCACCAATTAAGTGTCTGTGGTTAAAAGCTTTGAACCCAAATTTTGATATTAGCACTGAAGCAGACGTTATTCAAATGGCAAAGGATGCTGTTCAACAAATGGCTGATAAGGACACCACAACGTCAACCAATTCAGAGTGTAACGTGTTAAATTACTTCGATTTTTCAATTTGTGGTAATTATCTAATCGCTTTGCGAAGCGGAATTCACAGTATATTTAGCAGATTCTTCAAAATCATTAAATATGCTGCATAATTATCCGACAGTTAAAATTGAATGGTTATTTAAAATTTAATGCGCCGTTACCATCGTCAGCTTCTGTTGAAAGATTATTTTCGTACGCCTCTATTTTAAACATCCCTAAACGTGGATCTCTTTCAGATGATAATTTTGAAAAGTTATTGTTGTTGAAGGTGAATGATGCATTCCAACTAAATCTAATTAGACTTATTTTGTAATTAAATAATAGAATAATTAGTTCATGCAATTAATTCCTTTATATGTCGCTCATTTATAAATTGTAAAAGATACATAGGTTTATTTTTTTTAATAAATGTAACATAAATATTACCAGAAAGTTCGTCGTTGGGGTGTGGGCCACAAAATTTCCAAAATTAGTAATTGTTTCTTTAATATTAAATGTGTCTTGTTGTTTAGCGTATTCTAAAATAATGTTTTCTTCTTTCAGGCGAATATCCAGGACAAGGCTTTTCAATTTATTTATTGAATATTTTCATTTTGGTAGGAGAAATTTCCATTTTTCATTCCCCTTGATCTGCTCTTGAATTTGATTGATTGCAATTCATTATTGAATTCATTCATTGTTCTAATTCATTTGAATTAACTCAAAATCAATTCAATTGAATTGTAAAAGGATTTACAATTCAATTTAACATTCATTTGAATTGAAAAATGAATTGCAACTCATTTTACAAAATCATTTGAATTGGAAACGAAATGCAATTAATTTCTGCCTAATTCGTTTGAATTGATTCAAATTTCATTCAATTCATTTTTTTGTGTGAAGAGATGATTCGTAACGGATTAAAATCAAAAAAGAATGATTCATTTACAGCTCTGATATGTAGTTTAAGATTTGTTTAAGAGAATTGATTTTGTTTGGACAACTCTTATCCTGTAGTGCGATTCACTATTCAATTTTAACGATTCGTGACTCGGTAAAAAAATTCAACAACAAAACGAAAGACTATGCTATTCAGTAATGCTTTTTAATAAAATTTGATGTTGTTATAAATCAGCTGTTTTTCTTACCAAGTCGAGTAATGTTAATTTATTACAACTATTTTTGTGTCGTTTACTTTATCAGAAGATAAAGTCGGCCATTAGATAAAGCTGCTCGGCTGACGCGCGGCTTCTTTTTGGAGCAGTATTTGTTGCCATTCTACAAAATGTAAAATATTCTAAATAATTCATATTTGAAATTAAAACACATACATACATATGTATTTTACCTACCTTATAAAAATGAATTTTAACAATTTTTGAGAAATAAAATAAAAAACAAACAAAAAATGAAGCACTTGGGTGGAAAGTTTTGCATATTTTGTTTATTATTTTTCATTCCTCTTTGTTCTTTTCACTATTTTGGCATTTTGTTTAGCAGCATTGCCATTTATTTTTGTTTGCATTTTTCATTTGTTAAACATAGCACACTGGGTTGAAATACTCAGTTTTCGAGGATTAATTCAAAAATGAATTTTAAAGTATTGTCAAAACTGATTGCAGTTGCTTACAGCCTATAAAATTCTACATCTTTAGCTGAAAAAATAAATATGTAAAGTGCTGTGGTAAGTTTGCAGTGAGAGATCAAAATTAAAGTTTTTTGCATTTTTTTTAAAAGCAGGAAAAACTGTAAATTTACTTTGTTAAAAATCTTATTTTTTACAAAGTTATTAAAAAAAGTGACCATCAAGTTCTGGTAGTTCTGCGAATATCATGGAAAAGTTTGTGTAACAAATTTGGTGTGGAAGTGTTTTTGTGATTTATATTAGAAGTCCAAAAAAATTTGAATTTTCATAGTTTAATGGACATATAGTTATTATTCGTCTACATTCGTGTCGAGATTTGTGCTTTATATTACAGAATAAATATATATCTAATATGTTGCAAAAATGTAGACTGCATTTTTTTGCATTTTAGAAGTTTTGCATTTGTTTGTAAAAAGTGTCGTTGCGCTGATTTACCAACAAAACATATGGTCTGGCGATTGCTGCTGTTATTATTACCGTTTTTATATATTAATTGTTGTTGTTCATGTTTTTATTAATATTCTTTATGTTGTTGTTTGTTTTATTATTAGATTATTATTCAAAATCTTTATGTTTTTAAATAATGATAGTGTTGTGAAGTTTAAAGTTATCGGTTAAAACGGATAATTTTTTTTCTCTACGTATAGAACAAGTTCAAACATTGTTTTTTATACTCGTCGGAGCTTGTACGATATGATGATGAATTCAGGCTGCAAACTTTGGATGAAAAGCTAAAATTTTTTTGTATGTGCTATTTGAATGAAAGAGTTAATGCTTTCTTTTATGACTTTAAATCTAGATGGAATAAGATGCATAAAGTAGATGCACGATTTATGGATGCGAAAAGGAAGTCGTTGGAGTGCTCTATTGGTTTTTCTCGTGCTCAAACTGGAAAACGTGATAGAAAAGAAATTTCTTTTACCGAGTCAAGTGAATCGAGTAAACATAAAAGAACAAAGCTTTTAAAGGACACAGCATTTCCAGCTTATGCTTCACAGGCTAAATTAAGAACATCAGGGTACATAGAAGAATCGAAGATGCTGCACCTACACCTTCAGCAGCGAGTTCGAAGCAACCACTAGCGTCTGAGAAAATGTCTAATGTAAAAGCATTGTCTGTTTTTGAAGAAGCTAATCTATATCGACACCAATATTATTAGACAGTCTGCACCTGAGTAGTTTCCCTAATACACAAATATTCAAAATGAAAAACAAAATTGTTAACCATTGCCCTTAAAATTGTTAACCATTGCCCTTAACCACGACCCTTAAAATAAGTGAGACTTGCGTTCACGTAAGTTTACTAGCTCTTCTTGATCACACTGCAGAGCGACTAATGCAACCTAAAGAAAAATTTATTGAGCATAAAGCAAATCTAATATTATATACAAAATGGGGCTTTGATGGAAGCTCTGGCCATAGTTCATACAAACAGGCCTTTCATGGCTCAGATGCTAGCTATTCATCGGTATTTTTAACCAAAATTGTGCCACAGACTTATGCTAGAGGAAAAGATTATTTGGGAAAATAATAATTATTTTTAGGTTCTCATATGTTATCTATATTTTAACTTAAATTCCCTTATTTGTAATAAAACTGCATCGAAATATACTTAAAAATGCTTTGTTTTATCATACTGTGTTGGTAATAGGTGAAAGGTAATGGAAAAATATCCTAACAGAGCTTCCCTGAATTGATCCTTAAGAATGTATTTCAACCTAGTGTGTATAGGTTAGTGAATCGCAAATGCGTTAGTGCAAGCAAAAAAACATGTTGATATATATAACAAGTGTTAGATCGTTAAAAGTTAGTGAATTGCACTACTGAATTGTTTTTATTTTAATTTTTGTCCGGACAAAATATAATGGAGTTGCCACCATTTATTATTCTTTAAGAAAAAGTTGTATTGAGTTGCTGCATTATATAGTGTTTGCTTAGCATGCAGGTGGGCATTTATTTTGATAACTTGTAATTAAATTAAAGATAATATGTTCTAATTTCATATGGCAGCTTTGTTTGTCCGGACAATTTTTTCGAAATGAGTGAATCGCGCTGCAGAAAATTCTCTGTAAAAAATTTTTGTTGGGATTTAAGTTTTGTCCGGCCAAAAATTGGTGAATTCAGCTTAAAGCACGCATTTGAATATAATGTTATGTACTAATACTTAATGTAAACAAAAGAATTACATTTATATACTATATCATCTATATTTATTAAAATAAAACTTATTTGAAATGTATTTTAGAACAATTTTTGTATGAAAAATTTGTTCAAAAATGGATTTCAAATATATTTTATTTTTTATAAATATGGGTGTATGTATATTAGAGCACCCATGAAATGTGTGGGATTTGAAAAAGTATTATATTTTGCACTCCCCGCGTATTTTCGGTTATCTGGGGATTAAAAATTGAGATGTGCATTAAAATTTCATTTCTAAAATGTATACCGGCCAGTCCCCTCGCATTTAAGTGGTAAAAATGGCCTTAAAAATCTGTAAAAAAAAAGATGTCTGAATTTAATTATTAATAACTCTTAAACTATAAGCTTTTCGTAATTTAGTTTTATATGATCCGGCCTATGAAAAGGTGGCTTATGACTCTAAAAAATTTTTTCCATTTTTTTTGGTTTCGATAGTTTTTGAGACGCTCTTTCACGTGGTGAAAACTAAAAAGTCCTAACTTGCTTAGAAGTGTACTAAAAATGTAGAGAAAGAAGAGCACAAATAAAAAAAAACAGAATTTTATTGAAAATCCAGAATTAAGATAATAAATGGAATGGTTTGTGCTTTGCATTGAAAAACATCGCTCTTTACATACACACACGAACTTATCTCATTTATGCTCTTTTGCATTTTTTGGTTGCATGACTGTTTTGGGCATGACTGTTCATAATGCAAAAGAAAAACTACTAAGAAACTGACGAAAACCATTGTTTATCTTTAACAGCTAATTTTTCGAAATTTTATTTTTGAGTCATAAGCCACCTTTTCATAGACCGAATAAACTTTTTATTCGTTATAAAAGGTCAAATATTTTGTTCATACAAAGTTTTAATCCACGATAAAGCGTGTTTTTTTTAGCGGTTCAATTCGAAGGTTATCTTGAAACTGACTTTTGAGTGGTTCTCATTCATTTCTGGAGGCATATAAATACGAACTCTCTTCATTATGAGATAGAACATTTTGCGCTCATATAGTATGTAAATAAACATTTTTCGAATGTTGTCCATTTTATGGCTTAATGACCAGACGAATTATAATGTTTTAGCTTATTTGTTAGCAAACGTGAACGTCTTTTTTAATAAAATATAGTAACAATATTAAACCTTAAAATGCTAGAACGTTTAAACAGGACTTTGTATGCTTTGCTAAATACAGGGTGTCCGTCGGGAAGGTGTACTACTTTGTTTGTTTCCATTGTAATCCTGGCTGTATGCGATATGGGACCGTCTTGTTGATATAACATGTTAATCAAGCCCAAATCATGCAGTTCATGCTATCATATCATGCTACCCTTTCACAGTTACCGTTACGCCGTTTTCATTTTGAAAGAAGTAAGGATGCAAAGGTGACTGATGAATAATTTGAGAGTTTTTCATTGCCAAGAACCGACTATTCTGTTTAATCACATATTCATTCAAATGAAAATGTGCCTCATCACTCATTATAATTTTTTCACGTTGTTTTACCGAATATTTTTCCATAATAAATTTGCCACGTGTCTACTTCACTACTGCCAAATATGAACTGTCAAGTCTTATGTTTACCAAAATGGCGGCAAAACAAAGTAGTATCCTTCCCGGCGGACACCCTGTACATCAGTATTTTTTTAATAAAATACATAAAATATTTAGTTCTTAATATACTTCTAAAAGGTATAAATGATACTTAAATTGTGTAAACATTTTTGTACTAAAATTTAGAGTTCGTCATTCTTTTTAATCGAAAACTTATTATTCAGTATACACTAAAGACAAAGAAAATTATAATAAAAATATAAAATTAAGAAAAAATTAATTTTAAATTAATCCATGTTCAGTTTCTTTTGTTGTCAAAGCAATTTTGAATCTCGGAAAAATTAACTTAATATTAGGAATGCGTCTAAAAATTTTTGACTTGAGAAAACTTTTCTAACTATTGAAATTATTTACTTCATTTAAGTTATATTTTACTTACTTTGAGTTCAAATAGGTACTCAAATTAAAAACTATTTCTTAGTGTGGATTATTATGAGCAAAGATGCGTATCCAATTTAAGGAAATATTTGGTCAAATAAGGTGTATGTATATCGACTTCTGTTAAAGGGCGGTTTACATTATACTACAAGTAATACGACATGTCAAATTTTTGTGTAGAAGAGTACAAGTAGTATCGTGTAAACATAATATGTAATGAAACTGTCCGACATTGAGAGAAAATACGGATGAAAAATAGACAGTCTTACGGCTCCCTTTCTGTATTGAAATTTTTCAAAAACTATTCTACTTCATTAGATCAGGGTTGCGTTTTTCTTATTAATGCTAACTTTTCAAAGGCAAAACTAGTCAAAATAGCAGAAAACCGCTGAATATAGTGAAAAAAATAGATCCAGTTGGGATCACAAATAAATTTGTAAACAATAAAAAAACTTTTGGCAAAAGAACGTGAAAATTTTTTAATTTGTTTTAGTTGTTGGTTTCCAGTTTTTTTTATTATGGCAATGGCTAGTACAACACCAAGAACCTTTTCCTTGTTACTTTTTTTTTAAATTTGCCATATTTTTCACAAGTACGCGCACTATTTATTTGTTTTCACTTTTTTATTGTTTTAACAACAGCTGTTTCAATTTTACTTCATTTTATTCAACACCAATGATGTAAACGTAAGAAAAAAACCATACGATGTGTAATCTCTATTTTTTCATGCGGATTGATTATCATTTTATTTTCTCTTAGATTTTACGTACGTAATGTCTTACTGTATAAACTGCCCTTAAGTAATATTTAACTTAAAACAAGGAAAAAGGTTTATGTTCATGCCGGGTCAATAATAGTTATCCAACCCTGATTAACAGTGTGGTTATAATATTACATCGTAGGAATTGACTCCTAGAAGGCGCTGTGGTTATCGGTGTATATCTTTGGTTTTATTTTCTTATTAACTTGTTGCGGCTGCTTTAAATGGTATGGCGGCCATTGTTTAATATACCTTTGCGTTAACAACATATATTTGTGAACTAAAATAATTATTGGAGGATCCTAAATAAAATATAGGGAAGTAGTTTTGAGTACTTCTCTTATCAAAAAAAGAAATATATAAAAATTGTTTTTGTTTTGCGTGGAATATACCACTAGTCTTTCAGCCAAACTCTCGGTGCTCCAAGAGTGGCGAGCTAACCATTGGTCCTTCGAACCGGATTCTGGAATTAGTATCGAAGCAAGAGTGTTTTTCCTTACAAGGGGATTTAAGGTGACAAAAAATTTTTATATATTTCCTGTTTTTTTTTTTTTTATTCTTATAACATTTTGTAAGACGGCACAAGAAGAAGATTCGCCATATCTTTTTTTGTGCTGCATAATGATATTTAACCTTTATAATAAAGTTTAAAAATTACTGGAGGTTTATTACCTTATACAGAGTTATCTACAATTTGTTTAATTAGGTTAATCGAGTCACCCTGTTTTCTTCGACTTCACGGCTCTAAACAGTTTTATCGACTTGTATTTGATAGAATAAACACATGTCATTTCGAGCATTCTTTTGTGTGACTGTCTTTTATTTTCATTTAAAAGTAAATTCATGTTTACGTGTTAATTCTAATATTTACAAAGTTTTCAAATAAGATTTTAATCTATAAAAAGAAAACAAGGAATTAGTGTAAATTAACAAAAAAACGTTTGTGTTTTAATTATTGATCGAGTTGGGACCTGCCTCGTCCCTTCCTTTTAATGAAAATTGTTTGCAAAAATTAACTTTTTGTTTCGTGTTTGGTCAGCTCGTTAAATGATATACATAGGTAATTTATATTCTTAAAAACAAGATAAGTTATAAACAAGGTGGTGGATGAACTTAATATAAAAACCGATTGGTTCCTGGTAAATAACAACAAAAGTTAAATATTGGAACGCAGTGAGTGTGTAATTTAGATAACATTGCTTAACTTACATACCTATGTTAATATTATCTTTTAATAGCTCATATGAAAGAATTAATTATTTCGTACATTTAAAGTTTTTTCCATTTTGTAAACATTTAATTTCACTTATACAAAGGTTCAGTCTGAATTTTGTTATACAAACGTGTCCTAATATTTCATCTAAATTGTGAAAACTAACTATTTTCAAACGAAATTATAATCATTATTAAAAATTAATGTCGATTACGTTTCGTTGATGTCGATAGATATACCTAGCTATATTGCTGGTGATTGAAATAAATACTTTTGGAATTACGTTGATGTTTGCAGCATATGGTGAACTATTTGAATTCTAAAACTTTGTATCTCATCCGAAATCTGATTTCATGAATTGTTGCTTGGACGCAAAATAATTTAAGAAATTAAAATTTTAGATCTTAAACATTTACAAACGAATGAGGAGTTGAAAAAAATTCTCGTTCGGAACTTACATTATTATTTAAAGAGTGTGAACAACCTTAGGTTTTATATGTGGTATTTTTAAATTAGAAATAGTATCGTTGGACACTAGTTTAAAGTTTATCTCCAAACATAGACTATTTCACTTGTATCAACATTCCTTCTAACTTAAATCAATAGAGTTTGTGTAACATTTTCTGCAGTATATATAGTGGATATTTTTTTCTAGAGCATTTTATTATTCGCTTGTAGAAACATTTTGCTTTCTTTGCCTTTGTTTTCTGTGAAAGTAATTTAAGATGAAGTCAGAAAAATTAATAAAATTTGAGAAGATAGCTGCTTTATTTCTCGAGTACGAGACTGATTTTAATGGAATGCCACAGGATCATCGAAGTTCATTAGTTATTGAACTTCAAAAGGAGGAATTTAAAGATTTGTGGGGAAAAGTTAAAGAGGCTTATGAGGCCTTTATTACCACTCAGCCAACTACGGACTCTAGCGAAGAATGTGATCAAGCAAAAGAGTTATATAAGGAATCTAGGTTAGCCTATATAACGATTGCAGCACAAATGGGTGAATTGTCGCAATCTCTGGTGAACAAATCTGTTATGTCTTCTCTTCAGTGCGGTTCAGAATCTGGTGAAACTCCCGTAGTGGATCATACTTCTATCCACCATTTGAAGTTACCAGCTTGCACAGTGGAGCCTTTCAAAGGTGATTATAGATCTTGGCCATCTTTTCGTGACATGTTCACTGCTGTCTATATCAACTGCGAAGGCTTGTCGGGCGTTGAGAAATTGTTTTATTTACGACAGTTTACTAGCGATGAGGCACTTGAAATTGTCAAGAACTCACCTTTGACAAATCAGGGATTTCACAATGCCTGGTCTAACTTAATTGAGGCTTATGAAAATAATAGGATTTTAGTAAACAGCCAATTGAAAATTTTATTTAACCTTGTACCCGTCAAGTCTGAGTCTGCTAAGGACATAAAAAGGCTGCAAAGAGACATCAATAACGCGATATCGGTATTGAATTTGCATGAAATAGATATAGCTACATGGGACCCAATTTTCGTATACCTATGCTCTATTAATTTGCCAGTTTTAACTTTATCTTTATGGGAACAGGGCGTAAAAAACAAAAAAGAGATTCCGAAATGGAGAGAGTTGGATAATTTCTTAACATCGCGATTTCAGTCTCTAGAAACAGTTTTTGATATTAGGAATTTTAGTCAATCCAATGTAAGTACAAGAACTGATTGGAAGGAACCTGATCGTTCCGTTGGAGGCAAACCGCGCGAAAACAGTGAATTTAAGTCGGCAAATAGGACTTTTTCTTCCAGCAATGGAAGGGTTAGAACCTTTCAGGCAAGAGTATCAAGAAGAACTTGTGTATTATGCTCTAAAGACCGCTTGCTAAGGTTTTGTGCGAAGTTTTTGGAAATGAACCCCGGGGAAAGATTTTTAGTAGTCAAGAGACACAATCTTTGTATAAATTGCTTGAGCGAGGGTCACAAATTGGAAAGCTGTGGTAGTAAGTACAGTTGTTCATCCTGCAACCTAAAACATAACTCGATGTTACATCGGGAGATCCCTGTTGTAGCGGCGAGTGACAACGACCAGGAACAAGCAGGTCCCAGTCAGTCGGCAATAATTAGGCAAACTGTCCAAAACTGCTTTGCAGTGGCTACACAACAAGTTTTATTAGGGACTGCTATTGTTAATATTGTTTGCAAAGGCGAAGTTTTTTCGGCGAGGGCACTTATTGACTCAGGTTCGCAAGCCACTTTTATCTCCGAAAAATTACAGAGAATGCTTGATCTGCCTACTAATAGCACTACTGCTACAGTTTCTGGGTTAAATGGGGCATTAGCAGGGTCCGTGCACAAGCAATGTTCGTTTGTTTTGAGCTCACCGCGAGATACATCTTTCAATTTAGAGGTACAAGGCCTAGTTTTGCCAAAACTTACAGGCAGATTACCTGCCGAGTCGGTCGATATGTCTAAATTCTCTACATCAGGCTTAATATTAGCGGATCCGAATTTTGCTAAAAGCAGTCAAGTGGATATTTTGATTGGTGGAGATAATTATCCCAAAGTAATGCTTGATGGTGTTAGGAAAAACATATACGCGAATTTGATGGCTCAAGAAACTCATTTTGGTTGGATTTTGACGGGCCCTCTTCCAAGTTTGAATCAAGAAGCTTGTTCTACAAAAGTATCTTATTTTACTGATGTTAGCTTAGATAAACAACTTGAAAAATTTTGGATTTTAGAGGAACCCCCACAGCATACTCGAGCTACACCAGAACATGAGTATTGCGAGGAACAGTTTAGGAAGACGGTTAAGAGAACTCCGAAAGGGCGTTATGTGGTCTCGTTACCGTTCAAACCACAATATATAACTGATAAAGGCCTAGGGCATTCGCGAGACAAAGCTCGGAGGCAGTTTTTGCGTAACGAGATATCGTTAGGAAGAAATCCAGACCTTAAGTTGATCTATGACAATGTTCTATCAGAATATGAGGTCTTAAATCATATGAGCGAAGTGAAATCAGTTGAGTTAAAATTAACAGATGCATTTTATTTACCGCATCACGCTGTTTTCAAGCCTGAAAGCACTTCAACGAAAGTAAGGGTAGTTTTTAACGCGTCTAGCCGGACTTCATCAGGTCTGAGTCTCAATGACGTTTTGTATTCAGGGCCAATTTTGCAAAATGATTTGACATTGTTGATATTAAGATGGCGTTTTTACAAGTATGTTTTTAATGGAGATATTGAGAAAATGTATCGCCAAATTCTGATCAACCCTGATGAAACGAAGTTTCAGAGGATTATATTTCGTAGAAATTCACATGAGGATTTAAAGGATTTTGAGCTTAAAACCGTGACTTTTGGGGTTAATTGTGCACCTTTTTTAGCTATCAGAACTCTACTTCAATTAGCTGAAGATATTGAAGATAAATGGCCACTAGCTTCGAAGGTGTTACGCCACATGATGTATGTGGATGATGCGCTGGTAGGAGCGCATGATGTATCTTTGGCGATATCAGCCCGCAATCAGCTGATTTTAGCTCTCTCATCTGCAGGATTTTCAATGAGGAAATGGACCTCAAATGATGAGCGTATTCTCCAAGATTTACCAACTGAACATTTACTAAATGAGAATTTTAAGGAGATTACTGATGATAGTGTGGCTAAAACTCTAGGTATACGGTGGAACGCAAAACTTGACAAATTTTACTTTACCACTTCTCAAATTGATATGAAGGAACATTTTACAAAGCGGGACGTTTTATCATCAATTGCCAAACTTTTCGATCCCGCTGGCTGGTTAGGGCCGATAGTAATCATAGCAAAAATGTTAATGCAACAAATTTGGAGCGAAGGTACTGGGTGGGATGAGATAATCTCAAAAGGTTCTGAAACTAAATGGAAACAATTTCTTCTCGATTTTTCGTCAATAAATGATATTCAAATTACTCGTTGGATCGGTTTCGGACCTTCAAAAAAACTTGAGATTCATGGTTTTTGTGACGCTTCTGAGAAAGCTTATGGTGCTTGTATTTACGTTCGTGTACAAGAAGGGGATGGAACTGTACAATCGCATTTGCTGGTAGCTAAATCAAGGGTCGCTCCTCTGAAGACCGTGTCATTACCTCGGCTAGAGCTTTGTGGTGCTCTTCTTTTATCAGATTTACTGGAGACTATTCGCAAAAACTTAAATTTTGATCAGAATCAAACTAAGTTTTTTACTTGGAGCGATTCAACAATTGTTTTAGCATGGCTTCAAAAACCTCCAAGTTCTTGGACAACATTTGTAGCTAATCGCGTGTCAAAAATTATAGCGAAGACTGGCAAAGAGTCCTGGAGGCATGTTAGTTCTGGTGATAATCCAGCTGATCTTATTAGTCGCGGTGTTCGTTCACAGGACCTTATAGGAAATCAGTTGTGGTGGAACGGTCCTTCGTGGCTTCGTTTCTCTTCTAACTATTGGTCATCTCCCACATGTAAAGATTTTGGTACAAGAGAAGAGGAAAGGGTACAAAAAGCTTTTTTCGCGTATTTTGAATCCTATGACGATCTCTTACAAAATTTTTCATCATACTCCAGAGCGCTCAGAGTTATGGCTTATGTATTCAGGGGAATAAACGCTTTTCGTAAGATCAACCGCTTGCCATTTGCCTCATTAGAAATTTCATCAGAGGAATTGAGATGTGTGAAAAACAGATTAATTATTGTCGCTCAGAAAGTTCACTTTTCCGATGAATATTTTCATCTCTCAAGTAAAAAATCACTAGGCAATAGTAAGTTGCTTAATTTGAATCCTTTTCTAGATGAGAACGGTATAATGCGTTTAGGAGGCCGTTTGGCGAACGCTCCCAATTTGACATACAATGAAAAATTGCCAATTCTGATGTCTTCAAATAGCTATTTCGCCAAGCTTTTAGTCAAATTTATTCATGGCATTACGTTGCATGGAGGCAATCAGCTAATGTTGAGGGTATTACGAACAGAATTTTTTATTCCTCGAGCCAAGAACCTTATAAAAACGATAATAGGACGCTGTAGAACTTGTACGATTCAGAAAAAGACAATACGCAGTCAACTTATGGGTGCACTTCCCATTGCTCGGACGATTATTTCCCGACCTTTTGCTTCAACTGGCGTAGACTTCACTGGTCCCTTCGATATTCGAAGTTTTACTGGCCGAGCTTGTAAAATAACGAAAGGTTATGTTTGTGTTTTTGTGTGCTTTTCTACGAAAGCCATTCACTTAGAGGCAGTCAGTAGTTTGTCTACTTCTGCATTCCTGGCTGCTTTTGGTAGATTTGTATCTCGTCGTGGGTGTCCAAAGGATATGTACTCAGATAATGGAACTAATTTTGTTGGTGCATCGAAGGTTTTAAGGGCGGAATTCCGCAGTTTTCTTCGAGATATAGGCTCTGAGGTAAATTCTATATACGCTCTTCAGGGTATAAACTGGCATTTTAACCCCGCTAGTGCCCCTCATATGGGAGGCCTATGGGAATCAGGGGTTAAAAGTTTTAAACACCATTTTCGCAGAATTGCCGGTGGGTTAAAATACACTTTTGAGGAGTTCGCTACGTTACTTGCTCGGATCGAATCTTGTTTAAATTCGAGACCTTTATGTCCACTTACCGATAATGTGGAATGTTTAGACTGTTTAACTCCGGGTCATTTTCTTATCGGCGGCCCACTATTGGCATCTCCTGAAGTCGAAATACAAGAAGCTCCAATAGCCATTGTAAACCGTTGGCAGAGAGTTAAAGCTTTAAATCAACGTTTATATTCAAGATGGAAAGATGAATATCTGAAGGATTTGCAGAAGCGAAATAAATGGAAAAATTTACAAAAAGATCTGCAGGTTGGTGACATGGTGGTTATAAAGGAAGACCACTTGCCAACAAATGAGTGGCGGTTAGGTCGTGTTGAAAAACTATATATAGGAAAAGACGGACATGTGAGAGTTGTGGGGTTGAAAACAGCGCGTGGCTCAATTATTAGACCGGTTGTGAAGCTTGTAGTTCTTCCAACTTCTTAGTTTTTGTTTTTTATATATTTATCTTTTTAGAAACATGGTCCACCCAAGTTAATACGCTGAAGGTCGTCGCGCATCTAATAAGATGGTTTGCCGAGTTTGCCTCAAGGATCATCCGCTCCGGTTTTGCAAGAAGTTTTTACAAGGAAGTTACGAAGAGAGAATGCGGCTTGTGTCCATTTATAGGTACTGCGCGGGTTGTTTAAGTCATGACCATACCTGGCGTACTTGCGAAAGTACAGGCAAGTGTAAGCGTTGTGGTGATATGCATCACACTCTGTTGCATAAGGGAGACATAAGACCAAGTTCTTTGGCCCGGAAGTCACCTAAACGTTTACGTCGAGGGCCTAGTTCGTCCAAACGCCAAGAGCACAAGCGACGCAGTTCGCCCGATAACTCTGCCAGGGGGCCTCGTTCGTCCGATGGTCATGAGAGTGAGAGGCCTCGTTCGTCTCAAGCTCTGGTTTTGAGTACTTCAAAGAGCCGTAACACCCGCCGCAGACGAAGAACCAAACAGTCGAAGAATTTAGTGGCTAGATCTGAAGAAGCTGTGTCATTGCCATTATACCATATAAAAGAAACAATTTTATTGAAGCCCACTGCCATTGTTAGATTGGATTCCAATGGACGTTTTGTCAATGTACGGGCTATTATCGACCCTAGCTCCGAGAGCTCGATAATTTCGAAAGAGATAGCACGGAGGATATCAGCCCCTAAGATTCGTGTAGGCAAGACCGAAAGGTGTTGTCTTAAGATTACTGGCCACCATGGTTTTAGTATGGTGATTGAGAGCTATGCAGAAGTGAGGCGGAATTATACAGTTATGGCGCCTGTAAAATCAATTGATAGTAAAGTTTTGGATGAGTTCCCAGGTCTGCAATTAGCTGACCCTCAATTTAATGCAGCGGAGCCAGTTAACCTGTTATTAGGTGCGGATGTTTACACCAGAATTATTAGAAATGGCGTGTACGGAGGATCATTTGGCAAACCTTTGGCGCAGTTTACGATTTTTGGGTATATAGAAATGAAGTAATTTCAAAAAACTAATTTCTAATAAGAATCGTATTAACATTATGTACGAAAATGTTCCTGGATTGAATACTAAACTGTCTACGCTTCTCGTTAATAGTTATGATTTTACCTTTGATGTTATCATCTTTACTGAAACCTGGCTTAATGATAACGTTTTTAATGCTGAAGTTCTTTGTAATAAATATCAAATATACAGATACAATCGTAATGGACGAAGAGGTGGTGGAGTTCTAATCGCTGTTTCTTGTTTCTATCCATCCGAAGTTGTTCCAACTGATTCCAGTAATATCGAATTTGTTGCTGTTGTTGTTAAACTGAAAAGCAAAAAAATTTATTTGACTTGTTCATATGTTCCACCAGAATCCGATTGTTCCCTTTATTCTAAACATATTGAAGCCATTAAGACCGTTGCTTTACTTATTGATACCAAAGACTCAATTTTTGTTGTTGGTGATTTCAACCTACCATCAATTGTATGGAAGCATATACCTGATACCCCATATTTGGTCCCCGTGAATAATAAATACTGTCATGATGATTTCTTAAATGAAATTTTTGGATTATCGTTACATCAAATGAATGGCGTCTGCAATGAATTCGGGAAACTACTTGATTTAGTGTTTACTAATGAAGTTGATGATTGCACAATTAGTCGCTCGGAACCTATTACATTGCCTGAAGATAGATATCATCCGACTATTGAAATCAGTTCTTCTGTTTTATCTGGAGTTAAATTAAACACATCTAAAGTTGATAAAGTTTTTTCTTTCAAACGAACAGATTATAATCTATTAAATAATTTAATAAGAAATACCAACTGAAATGAATTTTTGTCTATTCCCAAAAACAATAATAATTCTGACATTGACAAAATTGTTACGATCTTTTATAAGAAAATCTACTCCTTTTTTGAAACTTGTGTTCCTAAACAACCTGTTAAAACTGCATTTGGACCACCATGGAATTCTAAAAATCTCTCAAGGCTGAAAAACCTTAAAAACAAAAATTATAAAAAATATAAAAGATCTGGTTCGTTTGTTGATTACGGAAAGTATTCTGTCAGTCGCTCAGAATATAATTTACTAAACCACGCATTATATAAAGATTATCTGGATAAAGTAAAAAACAATTTCGTAAAAGATCCAAAATCTTTTTATTCATTTGTCAATTTGAAAAGAAAATCTCGTGGATACCCATCAGTTATGAAATTGCACAATCAAGAATCGAGCAATGTTGATGTCATATGCAATATGTTTGCTAATTTTTTTGCCAGCACCTATTCTGACGCTGTATACGATAACAGTAATGGTTACCCTTATGCAATTGCATCGAACCAATTATTCTCTTTTCCTACGTTCAACACAAGTGATATTTTGGTTAACTTAAAAAAGCTAAAGATGTCGTTGTATTTTAAATCGATGTGCAGATTCATTCGTCAGACCATTAACTTTATTGTTTAATGCATCTATTAAATGTGGTTATTTTCCTGAATTTTGGAAAGACTCGTATATTATACCTTTATATAAATCTGGTAATAAGTCCGATATTTCGAATTATAGAGGTATTGCCAAATTAAGTGCTATTCCAAAATTATTTGAAAAACTAATTACTGACTTTCTCTGTCATCATACTGCATCGTTATTATCACCTCATCAACATGGTTTTAGAATGGGTTGCTCAACCACAACTAATATTCTTCATTTAACAACTTTAATAAATAGTGCATTTACACAAAAGAAACAAACTGATGCTATTTATACAGACTTTAGTAAAGCGTTTGACAAAGTAAACCATCAACTTCTTCTAACTAAATTGGATTTGTTAGGCGTAACCCAAAGAAGTTTAACCTGGATAAAATCATATTTAATGCGCAGAAAGCAAACAGTTCGATTCAACAATAGCACTTCTAAATACATATATGTTTCATCCGGTGTACCACAAGGCAGTCATCTTGGACCACTTTTATTTTCGCTATTTATAAACGATCTTCCTACCGTTATTAACCACACAAATATATTAATGTACGCTGACGATGTGAAAATTTTTTACTCTTTTAATCGCTTTATTGATCACGTTCATCTTCAGAATGATCTTAATAACTTCTTTTTATGGTGTAACATCAACTTGATGGAGCTGAATTTAAAAAAATGTAAATGCATGCGTTTTTCCAGAAATAATTACATTTCCGCAAACTATTCTTTGGGAGGCCATCAACTGGAGTTGGTTGATTCATTTATTGATCTTGGAATATTACTAGATCCCAAATTAAACTTCGTTTCTCATATTACTATGGCTGTAAACAAAGCTAGAAGTACTCTTGCCTTCATAAAACGTTGGGCTAAAGAGTTTTCGGATCCATACATTACGAAGCAACTCTACATGTCTCTAGTTCGACCTATTTTAGAATATGGATCAGTTATATGGGATCCTTATTATAACATTCACAATGCTCGTATTGAATCTGTGCAAAAGCAATTCTTATTGTTCTGTTTACGTGGTTTTCATTGGAATTACACTACAAATTTCCCTTCTTATTCAAGTAGATTAGCTTTAATAAAACTGCCTACTCTTAAAAGTCGTCGTACAATGTTAAATGTTTCTTTCATGTTGAACCTTATCAATGGTAATATTAGCTGTGATTTCCTATTAAGTTCTGTTAACTTTAATATTCCTTGTCGTAATACACGTCATTATTATCCTATTTTTATTAAATTGTGTAGAGCTAATTATTCTTTTTCTGACCCTTTTACGAGGTTATGTCGTACATATAATTGTTTGTTTCAATTTATCGATTTTTCTTTAAATATAAATGTAATAAAGCATAAAATTATCGTATTTCTTAATTCATAATAAACTCATTTATTCCATTAATTTTAAGAATTATTGTAACTAGTCTGTAAGGATTATATTCTATTGACTAATAATAATAAATAAATAACTTAACTTAAAATATCAGGATCATGTTCACCTTAGAGGTTCATCCATAAAATATCATTCCACTAACTTCGATAGTCCATATAAGGACAAATGAATTTTAATTTTTTTTTCTCTTTACTTTTAGTTTTATTTTCTTTGTTCTTTCGTTGATGCATTTGTACCCTGGATGGATCATCTTTTGCTTTATAATTATTAGTTGTACAAAGAAATAAATCAATTTATGTTATTGAATTCTACTTGAATTATGCTCAGATTTTTTATCTTCCCACCAGTTTTTAAAGGTAATCCCAAGTCGATTTTGGATTGCAGTACTGCAAGGCGGCCGGGATGTTCATTCCGGGTCAATGATAGTTATCCAACCCTGATTAACAGTGTGGTTATAATATTACATCGTAGGAATTGACTCCTAGAAGGCGCTGTGGTTATCGGTGTATATCTTTGGTTTTATTTTCTTATTAACTTGTTGCGGCTGCTTTAAATGGTATGGCGGCCATTGTTTAATATACCTTTGCGTTAACAACATATATTTGTGAACTAAAATAATTATTGGAGGATCCTAAATAAAATATAGGGAAGTAGTTTTGAGTACTTCTCTTATCAAAAAAAGAAATATATAAAAATTGTTTTTATTTTGCGTGGAATATACCACTAGTCTTTCAGCCAAACTCTCGGTACTCCAAGAGTGGCGAGCTAACCAGTTTACAATACAAATTGTAATTTTTGTTCTTCAAAAGAGTTAAAGGCATTCTACAAGCTAGAATAAATTAACTTCATAGTAAGAAAACTTTACTTATTTTCTGTAAAAGTATACTTACTTATCCTAGCGAATTCATTTATGTATAATAATTTACGACCACAAAAAAGTACAATATAACATTTTCTTAGTAAAGATATACTATGTTTTAGTTTATACAAGAACATTTTCTTTACTTAAATTAAGTAACATTGGAGCCAAATCAATCCCGAATTTCTTCAAGTTTAGTTAAATTTAGTAAACTTTTCTTTGAGTGTAGGAGCCATAACTTTGTAAAATTCATAGTGCATTATTATATTCTTCAAAACCATTAAAGTACATATATGTACATACATAGTTCTAACACGATAAATAACTTATTTATATATAAAATTCGTCATTAAAATTAGCGCGAGTATATAGCGAACGGTCTCCACCAACATTTCGACGATTACGTAAACCAAAACAACCTTTTCGGTAAATTACTAATACTGCCAAAGTTAATGGAACGCCTATCAAAATGCCTACTAACATACCGATCAAAATTAGACTGTCGTTTTCGGTAAGGCTGGCGTTTTCGCATAAAAGGTCACTCTTATTGTCAACTAAATCCATAAGCGGCTTGTTTTTCCATACTAATGGGGTGGCGCAAGTGATATCGTGCGTTAGTAGTGGTGTTGTATTGTTAATTTGTTTCATAAGAGAGTGAATTAACCAATTGTTAGTGCAGTCACAGGTCCATGGATTAAAGCGTAAGTCGAGTTCCGTAATTTTTTCCCAGTGAGCAATCCAGTTGTGCTCAATCATTGTCAGGTTGTTATTGTGCAGAAAGAGCTACATTAAACCAATATTAATCAGTAAGTAAATAGTAATGCTTTTTCCTAAATTAACAAACCTTTTTTAAGGGTGGATAATCGAAAATATTTGGATTTGATGTATTTTTAGTGAATGCCAATTTATGTATATGTGCCAAATGTGGATTGTTTGCAAGTTTTAAGGTGGTTAAATCTGCAAAATATAATCAAAAAGTTTTAAATAAAAAGCATAGATAGATATGTTCTATACCGACTTACTCTGTAGATCTCCTAATGTCCATGGACCAATACTTGTCACATCTGGCATGTCAGAGACACTCAAATATTCCAATTCTCCTAATGTTTTAAATACGCTGAAATTTTATAGATAAAAAGTGTATTAAATTTCCGGTAGAATTTGTGACTTTGAGTGCTAACATTTTAGACTCATCTAATTTTTCAATTTTTGCTAATTTTGTGTAGCTTAAACACAGCTTTAAAATGTTTTAGGTAATTTTCAATGTCATAAACCCCCTTCAGTGCTACCATTCCTGAAATTTTATCTTATTTTTGAAGTTTTTTGAGATGTCAAAAAGATAAAAAGATTTTTTAACAAATAAAAAAAGAGATTTATAAAATGTGGTGTTAAGCTATTTTAGTATACAAAAAATTAATATGTAATTTCGTATTGAAAAGTTAAACAAAAGTGAGACAAATAATTGTACATATGTATTTTAAAGATCCTATGTATATTTATTTAGGTGCCTAAGTAGCTAAATCACTTAGTTCTACCCATAATCTATCCGATGAAGAGAAGAAATTATTGTTTAAAGTTTTATATGAGGTTGTGTAACAGTTTCTTAAAAAAGTTTGGTTTTTACAATGATTTTTTTTTATTTTGTAGAGTTTTTAGCACCTGCTAAAGTTAGTTCCAATTACCGCAATTCTTTCAAATTTATATGATGAAAAAATTTGTTTTGATATTTTGATGAATCGTTTTGAATTCAAAAAGTTTCGAGGTTTTTGAGACTTTATCTTGTTTAAAAAAGTTTATTTGATAAAACTGCTAATAGCAACAGCTAACGTTGAAAGAACTACTTCCTGAATCAATATCAATAAAAGCGAAATAAAGACAAATCAGATACACCAAAATTGTTTATTATTTTATGATCTTGGGACGTTCTAAAAATTCTAATCATAATCGCACAAATTTCAAAATAAATGAATAAAAAGAGGTTATTTAGACATGTATTATGAAACTATCCTAGACAATCGTATTAGATATACATACATAACTGTATTAGATATACATATATAACTAATATATAATCATCTATATTATAAAATATATCGCACTTGTTCCTCTAAAGAAAATCAACTCAAAATTTTAAAGTTTTCAGTAGAGGCGAAAACTGTTTCCTTTTTAATACACTGCGTGTCATCAGGTTAGCACACCCCCTCATGTAAGAAATATCGGATAAATTTTAGCAAACCTAAAACTAGTAAAAGTAAAATTTTGTTTCCGTTTGTAGCCCGTTATATTTTTAATGAAATAAAACACAAATGATAAATTTTGAACAGAAAACCAAATTTGTAAGAGTTTTTTTTTCGTAAAATATGATAAGCTATACCAATTTCATTTAGGTCCCGAGGTTAGCACACGCTACTTCAGTTTTGGTGCAATATTGTTTTCCAGATTCATACATTTTACAAGCGAGTCATCCGAATAGATTTTCTATTATATTAAGGTCAGATGAGTAAGGCGGCGACTGCATTAAGCAAACATTTTGGTCCTCAATCCATGATTTAGTTACTCGGGCAGTGTGGATAGAAGCATTATCTTGTTGAAAATACCATGCTAAATTACCAAACAAATTTTTAAATGGGGAAAAGCAGTTTTAAGTTAACTTTCATAAGTGTTGGCATTCGCATTTGCTGTAAAACATTGTAGCTCGCACGTACCAAAGTAAGAGATGGTGCCCGACACCATTACACACACCACCCGACTATAAAGGTGATCCTGCGTAGGTTGTGATAGTAGTAGTTGTAACCGACTTTTCATCTGAAGGGACAACGTTGCGCCTGTCTGAAGTCCATGCCATGAAAAAAGTACGATTGCAATAAATGTATCATCCCTGATTATTTAAAAACAAAAAGACCTAAAATGAAAACCTAAACTTAAATTGGAAAAACTTAATTTTATCGTTGGATACCCTCGCTAAATTAAAGAAAAACAATACATCAACAAAGTTTTATTCACTTTTATATTATTTTAACTATTAAATACTGATATTTTCCTTAATATTACAAAAATTTCTTTTTTCATACATACAATTTTTTCAAAAAAAATATTTTGAACACAAAATGCCGAACAGTTGATTGACAAATTCTTGCTAGTAAAAATTTTACTAGCAAAAACTTGAAGTAATTTTTTTTCTCACATTTTTATTCTCTTGTTTTACTCTCTCGTTGCTAATTTTTCGAGTTAAAAAGCACTTTTCAGTAACAATTAGTACTAACTTTCAGTTACTGAACAGAGCTTTTATATCAAAAATATATGGCCAGAAGAAAAAAATAATAATTTGACTCTTTTTAAAAATGACTGTTTATTTTCGAAAATTTGTAATATCTAATTTTTTTTAATCACAATTAATAACAATAACTATAGTTTTTTTCATATTTCATTTATTGTATCTTCAATAAATTTCAACTAACAATTACTCATATCTTAAATCTAAAATAAAAATAAATAAACTTTATTTATTTAGGCTTAAGTTCTTAATTATAAAGAGATAAAGAAAAATTAAGAACTTAAGCCCAAATAAATAAAATTAAATGAATAAATATTCATTTAAAAATAGTTCAAATAAAAATTCATATAATAAATATACTTGTTAAGTCCAGCCAGTACTAGACAAAAAAATTGTATGCTGCTATAATTTGCGGGTCATCCCTCTGGCGAGAGAAGCAATGTCCCTCCTTCTTAGACGAATGTAACCACGTTCATTTAGAATGTTGCGGGCCAGCGGATTTGGATGTGTTTCAAGCTTCTTTAGATACGTAACTGCATATTTCGCTATTTCTGCTTTAACTGATGGCACGTTTAGATCTTTGTGGATGTTCGAGTTTTTTATATACCAAGGTAAAGATGTTATCATACGTAGAATATTATTTTGGCGCCTTTTCTATATTGCTAGCTTAGGCAGTGCCCCATAATTGAATGTCATAACACCAAATTGGTGTTATAATTGACTTGTACAATAAAAGTTTGCATTCTAAAGCGAACTGGCCAATAAGCCAGTGTATTTGGACTGCTTTTAACTTCATTTGTGTTAACTTTGATTCTATGTGGCGTTTCTAAGTAAGGCGCCGTTCAAGATGTATGCCGAGATATTTTACGTCTGAAAGCTGAAGTATGGTTTGCTTATTTCTGCGAATAGGGGGGCACGACTCCCTACGCAGTGTGAAAGTTTGTTAGTACATTTTTGTTCATTCACCTTTATTCTCCATTACTTCTACCATTTTTCTAAATTTAATATGCAAAGAAAAAATTATTACCAAAATATTTCCGATCAAATATTTTTTTTAAATGTTTATTAATTTTCAAAAACTTTTTTGTTTGATTCTAATAATACCTTTGTTTGATTTTTAATTTGCTTAATATTGAAATTTTGTTCTTCTTTAAAAAATAAATTTAAAGAATTTTTAACTTTTGAATAGCGTCTAATTATATGTTGGTAGGGGAACTACCAAAATAGAACTACTTTTGTACAACCTTATGAAATTAAAAAGCAAAAAAGTATATAAATCTTTTTTCTTACCAAAATTTAAGTTTGGTATTTAAATATAGACAGAAAAATATTTTCGCACTGTCATTTAAATCGGTTTATACAAAACGTAGCAGTAGTGTCGGAGGAATAACAAAGTTATTTTGAACAGCCAAATAAACAAACTTATTAAGATTGAAACTAATTTTGAAGTTTTCGAATAAGTATTTTTGTTAAATCTTTTATAGTTTGTGTTGGAATTCTTAAAGAGTTCTCGTTATTTTTATAAATAATTTCCTCTATTCTTAAAATGTGGTTAAAACTTTCCTTACTTGAGGAACCAGCGAAATATTTTTAAATAATAAATTGGTTTATTATAAAATAGTATAGGTTATTAGCATTATATTATTAAAATAATAATTGAATTCCCAAACCATTTAATTTCAATGCTTGCTGTTATAGCATACAGAGCAATACAAATACTATGTAATTTTTAAGTTCCTAACAGTATATTAAAAGATAAGGAAGTATACGGCAAATAAAGTCATCAATGGGGACACCATTTAATTTTAAGTTTTATATATATATAATATGAAGGCTGTGTAAATATCAAGTATCTGACTGTAACGGTTCAAAAGATAAGGCCTTATACATAAAATAACATCACTTATCGGGACACTGCATAATTTCTAATTTGAAATTTTTATACTTAAGGTCATAACGGACTATCTAAATTTATACCTAATTTCCAAGTTAGAAGGATGCATAAGTCAAATTATATCAATTATAAGGACACTAATCTGCAAGGTAATTTCGTTATTAATTTGTTAAAATATAAAATTGTTGCCCTTAAGGCTTCAAAAATCATACATAATTTACCCGATGCACAACTTTTAATTTTTAAAATTATGAACCTTTTGAATGGAACTCTATAAGCATTACCTTTTAAATAAATTAAATAAAAATGATTTCTAGGAGTTTCTCAGACGATTTGATAACCATCACCTTGTATGAAGTCGGTTAATTACACGACAATTTTGCAAATATTATCCAAGAAATTTTATTTTGGTCCATTTTTTAATAATTACTCATTTGCAAAAAACGGCAACACTTTCATGTCATGCATTGAAAAAATAATAAAAAATTTTATATTGATTTTTTAACACTTCAAAAAGGAAATTTATTTTAATAAAAAAAATATTTAACGCACAAATATTGAAACACTTAAAAACCATTGGCTGCACAGAGGAGAAGGTAAAAATGTACAAATTTTTTATTGAAAATATTACTACATATTCATATACATACATACATATGTATGTATATTTTAATTTTTGATTTTTATTCACAGTTTTCAGGTGGCGGCAATGGCCAACTTTATGTAAATATGTATGACATATGCTTTTGACCAGTAAACAATTCGAAAACCAATAATTTAGTTGAGTCAAATACAAGGTTTTGCCCCAATTGTGCTCAAGAGGAAACGTTTTGTGCCTAAAATATATAAGTAACAGGGCGCTAAAATTTGACCAAAGTAAAAAGAAAAAGGGGATACATTATTTTCACTGTTGCTCGAGAAGTTAAATTCCATATACATACATACATACGTATAGATAACATTTTTTAATATATAGAATTTGATATTTTAAGAAACAGCGAAATTGAATTAATTCCTCTTGACCTTTTCTTTTTTTTAATATGGTCAAATTTTACCCAGTTGTTATTTAAATTAGTAACAAAACTGTTACTATTAAACACAATAAGCGAAAATTGTTTTTGATTTAGCTAAATTATTTGTTTGAAAATTGTTTGCTATTTCAGTAAAGTTTTTTATTAGTTTCAGACAAGGACCGGAAAAAGTTGTTTTTCGTTTTGTACAAAAATACTTATTATTGAGGATGAAAAAATATTTTAAACAGTAGGAAAACAATATATAAAACATAAAAGATATTTAATTAAATGTCCATAAAGTTGAAAAAAATAAATATTTCAAAATAAAGTTTTCTTAGGAAAAAATATAAAAAAACGTTTTTTGTGTTCCTTGTGATCGTGTTTCGGATTTTCATAAAATACAAAAAAAATTGAAATTTTCAAATAAAATGGAGTGTTTTAAGCGATATAATATAGAACCCTATTTATCTCTCGCCACAACGGGTCCGGAATATGTTTGTTGTGCAATAGAGTCCTTAAGGCACACATAGGTAACGTGAAACGTCATTATTATTTAGTTCACAAAAAACATTTTTTTGATAAAGAAAGCGTTTCTTTAGAATTTGCACAGTCACCTTTAAAGAAACCAAAAGTTTAAAGCGTTATATAAAACGTGGATATAGAAAAATAAAAAAAAATGAATCGTAACAGAAATGCACATGCCACTCCGAATTTTTGATAACGATTATTTTCAGAACCTGTTACAATAATGACAGATGCAATGCAGAATTTGTATTAGCAGTTCCTGCTACCCAAGTATCTGTGGAACGATCTTTTAGCGTTTTACATATTGTTATGAGGAAGAACCACCGGAATTTAATACTGCTAAAACTTATTACAACACTAATTGACAAACTGACTATTTAATTGCAAATATTATTTGTTGATGTTTTCTGATTTTATTATATTTATGGTTACTAGTTTAAAAAAAAATCCTAAAATAGCTTTCAAAACTTACATTTTTCAATTAAAAGATTTAAAAAAAGAAATGTACATTTATTGTACATTTACAAATATCTTTTGAATTTTTATTGTTTTGTTTTTGAGTTGAGTAGAAAAGTTTTAATATATTGTATGCATGTGTTTTTTTATTTTTTGATGAAAACTTAAAGTTTTAGGTTTCGGTTTTTAATTTCTGATGCCTGGTTCAGAAAAATTATTTGTTTGATTTTTTTTTTTAATTTCAGTAAACTTTTTGTTTGATTCAGACAATTGCTATGTTTTCAAATTTTTTTTATAATTTTCAGTAAACTTTTTGTCTGATTCAGAAAAATTTTTTGTTCGAAAAATGTTTTTTAAGTCAACCAATTTTTTACCAAATATCATAATAAATTGTTTAAAAAAATTGTGGAACATTTTCAATAAACTAATTTTAAATTTAATTGTTTAAATTAAATTTGTAAATTTATAGGACCATATTCAAACAAAAAATAGTCGAGTTATGCAAATTAATTGTTTGGATCTGAAAAATTATTTTTTCTGTGTGTGGTCTTGTTAATATCGGTCAGTAGTTGGCATATCTGAAGTATACAACAAATATAAAATGGGCCCCAATATACTTCCCTGGGGAACTCCGGCTTCAATTGGCTCAGGTAAGCTTACAAAATTTCCTTCTTTCACAATGAATTTTCGATCGGTTATATAATTACCTAACTGCTTATATAAGTCACGGGAAAATATAGTTTAACTTGTAAATAAGAATGCTTGAGAAACGTCGATAAAAAGCACAGAGCAGTATTTTCTTTCTTCAAAGATCTAACCTGTCTGACTAACCTGTGAATTTGTTCGATTGTACTATGTTTTTTCTAAAGCCGAATTGACGGTTTGGAATACATCCTTTTTCGCCTAAAATGGGGGTTCAGCTTAGTTATTAACAACCTCTCAAACAGCTTTAACATATTTGATTAAAGGATTATAGGCCTGTATGAATCTACCTTTGTGTAGTCTTTTCCTCGTTTAGGAATCATAGTTATTCGAAACCTTCCATTCTGGAGGAAAGTACTCAAGGCGAAAAATGGCGTTAAAAAAAGAATAATCTTTCGAGCTATACACAGAAAGAATTATTTTTCTGATTCAAACAATTAATTTACATAATCAGCCATTTTTTTGTTTAAATATGGTCCTATAAACAAATTTGTAAATTCAAACAATTAAATTTAAAATTTGTTTATTTAAAATATTCCACGATTTTTTCAAACAATTAATTATGATATTTGGTAAAAAAAAAATTTACTGACTTTAAAAAAATTTCAAACAAAAATTTTTCTGAATCAGACAAAAAAGTTTACTGAAAATTATAAAAAAAAATAAAAAAATAAATTGTCTGAATCAGACAAAAAGTTTACTGAAATTTAAAAAAAAAATCAAACAAATAAAAAACTTTACTGAAATAACAAACAATTTTCCAACAAATAATTTAGCTAAATCAAAAACAATTTGCGCTAATTGTGTTTAATAGTAAGAGTTTTGTGACTAAATAACTAAATAAAATTTAACCATATTCAAAAAAAGATAAGGCTAAGACCAATCAATTTACAAGGTGGTGGCAATCGCAAATTCATTCAATTCCGCTGTTTCTTAAAATATCAAATTCTATATATCAAAAAAATGTTATTAATAGGAAATATTTGATATTTTGATGAACAGAGATAATACAGAATCCGCCATTGCGGCCAACTGGAAATTTGATTACCCTTCTTCTACTTTTGGTCAAAATTTAGCGACCAAAACTGTGTTCTTGAGCACAATTGGGGCAAAACGTTGCGTTTTGTATCTAAATTAATTCGTCGAAAAAAGTTTGCCGGTCAAAAGCATATATACATACATATGTATGTATGTTGAAATTGGCCATTGCAGCCACCTGAAAATTTGGAAAAAAGAAAAAAAAATTAAAATAAATATGAATATGAATATATGTACATACATACATATGTATATGTAGCAATATTTTCCATGGCAAATTTTTACGTTTTTACCTTTTCCTCTGTAGCCAATGGATCTTGAATGTTTCAATATTTGGCCATTATATATTTTTTTTATTAAAAAAAATTTTCTTTTTGAAGTCTAGAAAAAATCAATATTATTTTTTTTTTGTTGTTTTTCAATGCATGACATAAAAGTGTTGCCGTTTCTTGCGAATAAGTAAATATTAATAAAATGTGCCAAAATAAAATTTCTTGGAAAATATTAGCAAAATTGTACCATAATTAACCGACTTCATTAAAGATGAAGGTTATTAAATTGTCTGAGTTAAGTCCTAGAAATCAGTTAATTGTGAACCGATTTTTATTTTTTATTTGAAAGGTAATGTTTAATAATATTAATTTACAAATTAAACAGTATCCTTATAGATGATGCAATTTGACTTATATATCCCTATAACTTGGATATTAGGTAGAATGTCTATTACTATGTCCGTTATGAGCGTAAGAATAAATTATTCAAATTAGAAATTAAACAGTGTCCCGATAGGTGATGTTATTTTATGTATATGGCCTTATCTTTTGAACCGTTATAGGTAGACACTTGATACTTACACAGCCTTCATATTACTATATCCGCAATAATTAATAAAACTCAAATCAAATTAAACAAGAATTAAATATTAATATACAGATCTGCACTCGGATATTAAATTGTATTTGTATTGCTGTGTGTTTTAAAATTTGAAAAACATAAAATTATGTTTAAATTATAAAACTATAGATACATATGTATGTACTTATAAAACAATTTTCGGAATAATTTAATGCTAATAACCAATACTATTTTATAATAAACCAATTTATTATTTAAACATATTTCACTGGTTCCTTAAGCAAGATCATTAGGAAAGAGAAAAATTATGATAACTCTATAAGAAGTCCAACTCAAAAATTAAAAGAGATACTACAAAACAAACTTATTCGAAAACATCAAAATGATTTTTAGTTTAAATCTTAATATGTTTGATTATTTGGCTGTACAAAATAACTTGGTTATTCCCACGACATTCGTGCTATGTTTTGTATAAAACCGATATATGTAAATACAATAAAACATATTATTAACAAACTTAAATTTTGGTAAGAAAATAATTTTATATACTTTTTTGGTTGTTACCCCAATAAAATTAGAGGCTATTTAAAATTTAAATGTTCTTTAAAAATTATTTTTTAAAGAAGAACAACTTTTCAATATTAATAAATTTAGTTTGATCAATTAGTTTTATTATGGCAACACTTATACAAAAAATTAAAAATCAGAGAAAAGTATTATTAGATTCAAACAGAAAAGTTTTTGAAAATCGAAAAAATATAAAAAACCCATTTGTTTGGAAATATTTTGGTAATAATTTTTTCTGTGTACGAGACATCTTGTTACTGGTTTTATCCAAGAAAGAATGCTCCGGGTTTCTTTGTGTTTAAATCAATAATTGCCCTCTTAATATCACTGAATTGAAATCTTAAGGGTACTGCAGCACTAGCTTCGACAACTATACTATATCAGTCGAAACATTTGGAGTAAAAACCCTTTTCAAATGTCCAACAAATAGATTACTTTTTTCGGTATTCATTTCTTGCCCAGCCTCCAGACGAAGTTTGCAAGGGAGGCTAGAGTACAACTGGGCTTTTAATATTACTAAACGCACGTCATAATGAATAATATGATTGAGGAGTTCCGGCAAGGTCTTCTAAATAATTTTTCAGTGATGCTGCTTTCCGGGATTTTAGTAACTCTCTTAGTCGTTTCGTGCATTCTTTAAGTCTGTTTTTAAGTAGAGGAGATCTGTGTTATTGCCGCTATCTGCGAATTTTTCTTTTTTCAGCCAAGAGCCTTTCGACGTCTATATAATAAATTTGATTGTGTCTAATAGAGCTGGCAAACTATCGATAGTCTCGCCATTTGATATTTTCGATAGTTTGATAGAAAACTATCGATACTATCGGTAGTATCGAATTTTTTGGGAATGTTAGGTTCCATATTTTATATGACAAAGTATTCTGTATTATTAACTCCATCAACTTAATTGATCAAATTTAGAAATTATTTGAGTTAGTTTAATAAAAGAAAACTAATATATTAAACGATCTTAAGTAAAGTTCAGAGTTGTTTTATTAAAAAAAAAAGATAATACAAAAAAAAAAAAAAAAAAATAATAATATGAATCATATAAAACTTAGCATAAAAACAAAAACCCATTTATAATTCATTTTTTACAACGCATTTTGAGATCAATTTTCTAAAAAAATTTGTACAGACACTATAAATACTATGTCCTCGTATATCACATATGTTGTGCATATGTAGGCTGCCCAAAGAACTATTTTATATTCGTAATTTTTTATAATTCTTGAGTAATCCAAAAATGTTTGTTTAAAAAGAGCAGCATTTCAAAATTTTTTGGCTTTAAACTAGATCTTCTATCTGAAATAATGGTTTCGGCCTTGCTAAACATTCTTTCAGATTTTGTCGAAGTTGCTGGTATGCATAAGTAACGTAAAGCACATGACTTTGTGAGTGACATTTGATCAGAATTGTTTTGTGAATAGATATAATACTGTATAAATTGCTTATTTAACTATATAATTTACCTTCCAGTACTGCAATGGGTCTATTTCTAATGAATGGTGAATTTTCATTTTCAACTAACTAATTGCCAATTAATTAATTTATTTTTTCAACGATAGTATCGCTATCGATAAAAAAAACCATCGATACTCTAATTAAAACAAAACTATCGATACTAGCGATAGTAATATCGATAGTTTGCCAGCTCTAGTGTCTAATTAGTTGTCGGGTTGCTGTTGCATATTGAACAGCTGATTTAAGGTTTAGATCAAAATCAATAAGACTTCGCTCTACGTCTTCAGGTGTTCTTAGCGGGATGTTTTCCGAACAATGAGTACTGATATATTTTTTATATTTCAACCAATTTATGCTTATGCTAGTTCTTGGTAACACGATATTTTCCTGGTTCCATATATAGACTATAGTGGTTGAATGATCTGAGGATAATTCAAGTGACGCTTCCACTTTGATCATTTCTCTTGAAATACCCTTAGTCACGAAAAAATCTATAATGTCAGGTTTTTTTGCCGATCAGTAGGCCAATAGGTGGGTAGTCCACTCGATATCACGTTCAGTCACATTTTTGAAATTGAGTCATACAGAACACGGCCTTTTGGAGTAATTGGTCTTGATCTCAAAAACATATATATGTTTAGCCTTGTAGTCGCCTGATGCTGTGAAACAGGGACCTAGTGATTTAAAGAAGTCACTATATTGACTTCCTGATATTTGAAATCTAGGAGGTGAATGAATCGAAGAAATAACGAAGTTTTGATAAAATTCTTTAATGCAGATATTTGTTGCTTGAACAAACAGGCCTGTTCTGAAAATCACGTGATTTTAAATCACGAACCGTTTTAAAATCACGTGTTTTATTTTACCCTGTTCTGTAAATCACATAATTTTTTATTTTTTTAAGTCATTTTAAAATTGTAAAACCACAAGAAAATTGCTGATTTTTATTATTTTTTTGATTAAAAATTACGTAATACATAAAATAAAAGCAATCAGAAGGGTCTAGGGTAACATTGTGGACCCCAAAAGGTTTAAAATGAAATCAGTATAAAAAATGGGCGTTTTAAGACTTTACTTACGGAACTATTGCAATTTTTAAGTTTGGCAAGGTTAGATGTACTTTCTAAACACTTAATCTGCTGACAGTTAAAAAGAAGCGGAAAAACAAAATTTTTTTTTATAAAATGTTACTGCAAAAGAAGAGTCTTCAAAAATGCACAATTTTTTCATATTTTTCTTATAATATTACGTAATTTAACTACAAAAAACATAAAAGAACTCTTCATACTATTTATTACAGCAGTTTGTTATAAAATTAACAACAAAGAACTCGCAAAAATAAGTAAGTGATTTGAAATCACAGACACTTTCCTAACCGATTTAAAATCACGTGATTTAAAATTTTTTTTTTTATGTAGAACACCTTTTACGTGATTTCAAATCACTTTGATAAAAAGTGATTTTCAGAACAGGCCTGATAGTCCTAACAAAAATCACACAGTAAATAATGTTTAATTCGAGCCATTATTAGTATTGCTGAACCACCACATGCTCTGCCAGGGGGGTCTTTAGTGTCATTTAATATATAGCCATTGATTTTAAAAAAGCTTTTTGTTGTTAATTTTGTATTGGCGTAAGCCATTTGCATTCTAATAACAAATGGTTTGTTTCGTACAGCCTGCAACATCATATATTGCATGCGAACCATTTCTTGCATCATGCTGCTCATAGAGCTCATAAAACTGTTTAACGAATGCGCTAATGTCTCAATGCTTGCTTCGAGACGATTATAGTTACCTGGTGGTGTTTGTTCTTAAGTTTTGGGTGCAAATTAAGAGTAACATGGGTTGTCGGTGTCGCTTTGTGTACTGAACATATCCGCGTATGAAACATGTTGGGTTGTTGGTTGAGCTAACTGAGGGTAATGAGCATTTACTCGATATTGTGGCTGCCTAGCAGGAGTATTTAATTTCTGAGTTGACTTCCATATCATAAAACAAACTGGAAAGCCTCTGTAGTTAGGAGTGTGATTTCCACCGCAATTGCTACATTTTTTAACCTTCGAGTCATCCGTTTGTTTTGTCGCATTGGGCGGAACAATGTAGCTCGCCACATACAACGCAAACCGGACCTAACTTGCTGTAAGCCCTTGTATGACCGTTTTCTTGACAATTTAAACAATGAAAGGGTCCTAATCGCTTATGTGGTTCCTCTGCACTTATCCGCCGGTGTAACAGATATTTTAGATTATAAATAGGGTGCGTTTCGTTCCAGTTCAACGCGAAATAGAGGTTGAAATACACGCTCTCGATTTATAAGATTGTCTACACTTTTTACCTTAAATCCCGCTTTTTGGAGTTCAGCTCTTATTTTTACTGGCTCAACATATGAGTTACACCTTTAATAACCTGTAGAACTTTGCTGATCTTCAGTTGATAGGTATAAAAGTTCTTTGTGCAGCTTTCAAACTCCTTTACTGCTTTACGATAACTGCTTTCATCTATAAATTGAATTTTAGTTTTATCAATGTTACCTCGCTTGATAGAAATTGTATAGAATGAGTTTTCCCCAATAACTGAAATTAATTTATTTATTAACTCGTTTGAATTTTTCTATCTTAAACGACTGGTTTAAATCACTTGGGTGCCGTTTTAGGTTCACTTGTTTCGCTATCTAAATTAACAAAACGATTTTGGGAACTTATTCCGTTAGCCTCCTTATCCTTCAGTACTTTAGACCAGTGATCCGCAGCACTGAGCCCCAGGGGTTGAGCATTTTCTGTTTTTCTCACATATACGGCATGATTCTCAACAAAATTCATAACAAAGAGTAAACAGGAGAATAAAAATGCATTTTAGTTGGTTGCTGACAGGGATGCCAACTTTTCAAAGACCAAATGCGTTGATCAAGTAGTAAAAAAGAGCTAAAACGCGCCGATTTGAAATTTTTTTCTTTTTTCTTGTTATAATTGTACTACATACAATGAAATTTATAATCAAGTTTAAGTTCGTTTTTATTCTCTCTAAGAAAGAATTAATTAAATTACAAATTAGGTGATAATATTAAAGAAAAATTGGGAAAATTTAATTTTTAGACACCAGCACGAGTGAGAGAATAAAAACGAACTTAAGCTTGATTATAAATTTCATTGTATGTAATACATAAAACAGTTCGACTAATAATAATTAAAATTTTAAAAGTTATATCTGTACTTATAGGGTACATTTTTTATATTTACAAAAATTACACTTAGGATTTTAAAAAATATACAAATACAAAAAATCATAGTACATAAGTATTTAAATTATAATCATTTATTACTTCAAAATATAATCATTTATTACTTCAAAATATAATCCATTATTATTTGATTTCGATTTACTTTTGTGCCGAAAGTAAATCGATTGGAATTTTAATTACAGTGCCAGCTCGATTTGCGCAACCACCGGTTAGCGCAACAGGTCAATTTTTTACATAACAGTCTTGCAGCTTTTTTCAAAAAACAGCCGCGATAAATGCAACTTTTGTCTTTTTATCTCTAAATTGTTTCATTTAAAAACATAGTTTTATCAATTATCTAAGATTTGGTCAAAGATCCAATGATATTAAATTTCATTTTTTAATTAGTGTTATTTTTTACGACCCTTAAAAGATTAACGTATTTGGGTTAAAACTACCATAAGCAAGATACACATACAACGTTGCGTAGCCGAAAACCAAAACATTTTTTGTATTAAATTAAGCATTGCAATTTAATATCAAAGCTTATACCAGAAACACTTAACGTAACACCAAATACTGCAACTTATGTTGAAAGTACTCTTATATTTAATGAGAGACCGTTCATCGTGTAAATCATTAATTTAAGTTCTTTTGACTCATTTCCAATAAAAGTTTTACTATCGTCGTGGCTTTATATCCTCAAATGATATCTTTCAATGTCGATCCACAATTTCTGTAGAGCAGATAGATCAGGGACTTTGTTAGTCAAAATCTAGCTTGATAAGCAATTAGGTTTTTGAATTTATATGCAATACAATTAGAAAACACTGATTTTTATTGACGATGAAGCTTTAAGATGCTGCACATTTGCATTTCCTTTCGAACTATATATAAGGAAATTCTAAAATTACGCCATATAAACAATTACATATTATGTAGTACCAACATCTCTGTGGATCTTTATAGAGTTGTATCTAATAGGAATTTTTTATTGCAAATGATTTTATGTTAAAAAGGGTTGTTTTTTAATGGTCGGTTATTGCAACTTTTTAGTAAAAGTAACAACCCCGATTTCCTTTCGGTTGCGCAATCCGAGCTCGTACTGTAATTTTATTAAAAATTCATTTATTTACTATATTTCTGCGATTTTCACGTGTTTTTATTAATGCATTTTGAATTATATACACTGCTTTACAGCGAAAATGTTTAAACTTTGTATTGCATTTTGCTAGATTATTTAGGGGATGCTGGACACGAAAAAAAATATTTTTTTTCATTTCGGCCATTGATGTAATATGTAAAAGAAGACACCAGCATTTAATTTTACCATCAAATCAATAAACCCATTGTGCCTTAAATTTTTTAAACCAAATATGGAAATTATAAAACTATACATTTTGTTATTATTTGTGATAAGACCAGCTTCTGAAGTATCACAAATCTATTTTTAAATTCTTAAAAAAATTTGTAAATTTAAATTCGATCTCCTATAACTAAGTCTTTAGTTTAATTGGTTATAAGTTATAAAACAGTAGTATTCAAAAAAAAAAAAAAAAAACCATTCATTATGATCAGCACCCTAATGATTGTAAATAAATCAGTCAATTGCGAGTTAGTCTCACACACGTAGGGTTCCGTACTATGTTTAGTACGCCTTTAAAAACTCAAGTTGTTAATTTTTTCATGTCTTATAGGGCTCCCTTTATTTATAAAATCAAAGCCATATTCGCTAAAATTGCATCGCTATTGGAACACACTTTTAATTTTAGGATTTGTAATAACGGCTATAGTAATACACTTTCTATAAAAATATCAGGCCTACCTATTGCGGTTCAAAAAATAAGGTAATATACGTGAAAAACATGTCACTGACGGATCACCCTTTAGTAATTAGTAATTGTTACAACAGCCGAAGTACAACATCTTCTGTAAACAATTCAAAATCTACCTATTACGGTTCAAAAAATAAGGCTAATTAAGTAAAACTCATGTCTCTGTCGGAACACCCTTTAATTTTGTTATTTGTTATAACGGCCATGGAAATTCTTCTTCTATGAATATATCAATAGTTTACCTATTACGATTAAAAAAATAAGTCACTATACGTGAAAAACATGACATTGTCGGAACACCCTATAATTTTTAGTAATTGTCATGTCGACCGTGGCAACATATCTCCTGTACAAAATGTTAAGAGTCTACCTATTACGGTTAAAGAAATAAGGAGTTATACATGTGAATCACGTCACTATTTGTTATATTTTCCATAGTAATAAACCTCCTGTAAAAACTTTAAGAGTCTAGTTATTATCGTTCAAAACTTAAGCCATATACACCCAAAGCACGACACTCTCGGAACACCCTTTAATTTTAAGGTTTAATTTTTTATACTTGTTTAGAAAGCGAGCATAGAGTTAATTATTGTCTGCAAATTTTAGGTGGTTGCATCCTATAGCTCAAGCAATAAAGACATAAAGGCAAAAAACACTCACTTTCGGACCACCCGATAAGTTATAGTATTTATTGCTATAGTGGCCACAGTTATACACCTTCTGTGAAAATTTAAATAGTCTACCTATTATGGTTCAAAACTTAGGCCTTATACATGCAAATCACGCCACTATCGGAACACCCTTTAGTTTTAAGGTTTATTTTTTTAGACTTGCTTATATAGCGAACTAAGTTTTAATTACCGCTTGCATATCTTTAGTGTATTCCTCCTACAGTTCAAGAAATAAGCACATATTCGTGAATAACACCTCTCTATCGGAACACCCCCGGGGGTTCCAATTGTCACTGCAGTAATGGCAAATGCTTTGACGCGGTTCACTTGGGGAAAATAGGGGCACCAGACGCTAGGGTTCCTAGAGCCTAAATCTGGAAGAAAAGGTCTGTTGTTTTAACACGGGTCCTCTTCGAGGCCTGACCAGTGCCCAAAGGACTGGTACCACGGGAATCGGTGGCCCCACAGAGAGCCTGTCCTCTCTGTGACCGGTTATTGGTGAGGTCCCCTTCGGGGGTACACGTGGTGGTTGTGGTTTAAGATCGATTATTGCAGATGTGGTGCAAGATCGATCAAGTGTGCTGTTGCACTCTCAACAGACGGAGTTTGGATAGTCTCCAAACCCCTAAGCAAGAGGTTATAATATGGATCTAGGCTTGCCTTCGAAAGGCTTGCCATATTATATAAATTGCTACTCATTGTGACTGTATACACACAAATTGCGATTGGTGGCAATCGTAAAGTGTTGTTATACTACACAATGGGGGCGCTAGTCTACGTCTTTATTTCACTCGGTGTTAGGAGCACCGTGGGAATAAGCCACCGTGGCAGGAGCCCACGTTAATCTTGAACACATCTCTCTATCGGAACACCTTATTCATTTTTGGAATTTGCTACTATAGTGGCCATAGTTATGCACCTTCTGTGAAAATTTCAAGCGTCTACCCATTATGGTTAAAAACTTAGGCCTTATACATGCAAATCGCGCCACTATCAAAACACCCTTTAATTTGTAAGTTTATTTTTTTAGATTTGTTTATATAGCGAACTAAGTTTTAATTGCTGCTTGTATATTTTTAGTGTATTCCTCCTACAGTTCGAGAAATAAGCACATTTTCGTGAATAACACCTCTCTATCGGAACACCCTATAAGTTTTAGTATTTGCTACTATAGCGGCCACTGCTATACACTTTCTGTGAAAGTTTCAAGCGTCTTACTATTATGGTTCAAAACTTAGGCCTTATACATGTGAATCACACCACTATCGGAACACCCTTTAATTTTCATGTTTATTTTTTTATACTTGTTTATATAGCGAACTAATTTTTAATTACTGTTTTTAAATCTTGAGTCTATGCCTCGTACAGTTCAAGAAATAAACACATATTCGTGAATAACACCTCTCTATTGGAACACCCTATAATTTTTAGTATTTGTTGCTATAGCGGCAACAGCATCATCTGTAAAAATTTCAAGAGTCTACCTATTACGGTTCCAGAGATAAAAGGCGCTGATAGACGGACAGACATTGTAGCGAAAACAATAGGGTTACGTTTTTACACATTGTGAACGGAACCCTAAAAAGTAATACAAATTTTAAGGATTAAAAAAATTAAATTTGTAAAACAGTGTTACAAAATTTTCAAAAAATTTTCATCTACAGAAATAGTCCTGTTACAGTGTTATTATATGTATATATTTTAACTTGATGTATGTTTTATTTGAATTTATTTTTCCAAATACGCTTGGTGTTAAATTATAACTTGAACAGCATCTATTACATCTTTTTAAGCCATATTTTATCTGAATTAAATGTTATGTGATTGACAAAGATGAAAGCATAAATGGTAAAAAGGAAAAATGTATTCAACAAGGCATAAAATATCAAACGCGCTGTTCATAAGTCCCCATGTACATAAGCTATCATATTGGCTTAAAACAAGTTAAACTTTATATAAAAAATATTTTAACATTTGATGGCTAATGTAGACGTGTGGCAATAATGAAAAAGAGCTATTTTAGCTCTTTTTTCTGAAAAAGTGCTAAAGTAAAAAATTTCGCGTTAGAGGTAGCAAAAAATAGCGCGAAAAGATCAAAGTTGGCATCGCTGGTTGCTGACTTTGAACAGAGCAGGTTCATATCGCATGTTTTTTTTCAGAATATTTATGTACAGCCGGAGAATTTTTGTTAGTTAATGCTTGCATAAATAATTATTTTTACTATGTGGAATAAAAAGTTTGAAATTGAATTTCTTTTTGGGTTAAACGTATTAAATGAAGCTGAGTGCTTAATATGTGCTCAAAAATTAATAACAATGAATGCATACTCGTTAAAACGGCATTATGATAGTTGTCATATTGAACTACATTCGGTAGTTGGCCGTGATAGGGAGAGTTTAGTTTTTAAATTAATGCAGGATTTTAAATTTAAAAATTACAATGTTTTGGCTTTATTGAATAAAAATCAAACACACCTTGTCGGAGTCAAAATAAAGCAACATATGTTATATGTTATGAATTAGAAAGGTCGTCCATTAGAAGATGGAGAATTTTTTAAGGAAATATGCCATTCCATTCTTCCTCTTTTTGGAGAAGCTGGACAAAGTTTCCATCAAATAATAATGGATATGCCATTATCTAGTCGTACAATATCACGGCGAACGAAAATATAGGCCACTTTTTAGAAAACCAAACCCATCAAAGATTGCGGAATGCTAAATATATTTCAGTTTGTTTTGACGAAAGTGTTGACATATGCGACACAAGTCAAATGATTTTATGTGTGAGTAGATAAGTTCTTTAATTATTTCGAAGAAATTTTAGCTCTGGAATCTTTCAATGGAAATGTTACAGGTGAAGCCATTTATAAAGCATTTGAAAAACATGGGTCTGGCCAGACCTTTTACAATTTATTTTGCATTTTAAAAGTGTTTGCAATATAGCTAGAAATTTGATTTTTCAGGTAGCCTTCTGAAATTTTCTTTGCTTTCTGATGGTGAAAAAACGGGACGAAAAAAGTAAGCAGAAAAGGAGTTAGAAGGATATTTTGAAACCTATGTCATATTAGTACCACAGTGGGTCTGACCAGACCCATATATATTTTGTATGAAAAATTGCAGTACATTCGTAATTATCCCTCCGTCACTTGATATTTTTTAATTTTTTTCTATAAGATACGACGAAAGCCATAAACATTTCTAAATCAGTAACAAAGTTTTATACTTACGCCCAGATAAACGCTAAGTAGGCATTACTTTTTAACCGTTATATTTTTTACCGAAGTAGTCTTTCAGTGTTTTGTTTTAGTTTGACGTGAACTTTCAAAGCGTTTATGAAAAATTTTTTCAAAAAAAGTGGTAAAATTTGTAAATTTTGGGAAAATGAATGACGAAATAGAATTTATTTTTAATACGCAACATTCTAGTAACTTCGATACGGATTTTTACACCAGAATTGCCAAGGCTTTGGCAAATGACCTGGAGCGTGAAAGAGCTAATGAGGAAGCCGGACAGCATGAAGAAGATGACCCATTTTCGGATGAAAATGATGAAGATTATTTTCCAAACGAAGATGACGCATCGGACGTTGAAAATGATTTGGTCATCGAACCAAATGTAGAAGGCGACAGTGATGAAGAGGAAGAAGACTGTGGTTCTGAAATAGGTGAAGAGAATAATAATTCTTTCATTGGAAAAGACGGCACTATATGGAATAAAAACGAGCCAAACAGTGGTGTACGTACTCGTCAACACAATGTGATGCGTTTTCGAGCTGGGCCTAAAGAGCAAATCTCTACTCCACTTGAAGTTTTTCAAAAAATTTTTACACCTAATATTACAGAAATCATTATAGTTCAGACAAATCGGTATGGAAGAGACACAGTCAATAAATGGAATGCTGCAAATGTGAATAAAAAACCAAGAGTTTGGAAGGATATAACAGAATATGAATTATACGCTTTCATCGGCATTCTTATAGCAATGGGAATTTCACATAATAATATGCAAAATCCACGGGTTTTGTGCCGTACTGATAATTTACCCATATTCAGGGCCGCAATGTCTCTTCATCGGTTTATATCCCTGACGAGATACATTCGGTTTCATGACGGGAGAACTCGCTCATTTCGATTACTTGAAGACAAAGCTGCGCCTATTCGAGATATATGGAATTTTCTCAACGAAAATCTCGCGAAGAATTATAGTCCGCATGAAAGTGTAACCATTGACGAGCAATTGTTTCCATACCGGGGAAAAACCAAATTTACACAGTATATACAAACAAAACCTGCAAAATATGGTATAAAAATCTGGTGGGCCTGTGATTCGAAAACAAAGTATCCATTACAAGGAAAATTATACACAGGCCGAAAGGAAGGAGAACAACGTGAAATAAATCAAGGCGAAATCGTTATGCTGCAACTTGCAAAGCCGTACGCTAAAAGTGGTCGCACGATTGTCGCTGACAATTTTTTTACATCTTTAGAAGGAGCAAAACGTCTGGCTAGTCTTGGTCTAGCATTTTTTGGCACCATTCGGTCTAAAAAGAAATGTATTCCTATAGAAATGAGAAAACTTCCTTCTCGACCTGTTCATTCATCTGCTTTTGGCTTTCCCGACAATTTGGTTTCACTTTGCAGTTATGTTCCAAAAAAGAATAAATGCGTCAATCTTCTGTCCACTGTACATTATACAGATAAATGTGAAGGTGAAGCCAATAAGCCAGAAGCGATTTTATTTTATAATAAAAATAAAGCTGGTGTTGATTGCATGGACCAAATGGTTTCGTATTTTACAACAAAGAGAACAACGAAAAGGTGGACTTATGCTTTTTTCTGTAATATGTTAGATATTGTTACGTTTTTACTTTTCGTTGGGTTCTTTTAATTGCAAAATAAATACACTTTTACCGTAAGTCACTTATTTCTTAATAATAAAAAAATATTAAACACTCTTAAAATTCGACAACTTAACTCTTTGACTTTTAAATTAATACTGCCATACTACTCGCCATAACGATTCACTTATATAGGTGATTTAAAAGCACCAGAATGTTATATTCCAGACAGATCTGGCAGGTTCGATTGTTATTGCTCTTGTTTTCTGTTTGTGTGGTCGTTTATTTCTTTATACCTGTATGTGTGGCTGTTTATTTCTTTATACCTGTATGTGTGGCTGTTTATTTGTTTATGCTTGTATTTATGTATGTGGCTGTGTATTTAACTGATGAGTGCTTATTTAATGTGTGTGTATATGCGTATGTTTGTTTAAGGCGTTACTCTTTATTGTTTGTTCAATTCTTTCATCATTGTAAGAAAACAAACCATTAATGTTGTTGTTGTTCGAGAGTATTGTAGTTCAGAGCCTATAATGAATAAATTCTTCTTTCGTAACACTACCCCCTTCTCAAACCTGTTCGTCCCGAACGGGCACAGATGTACCTTTTCCATAGTTGGCTAGCCGCTTCAAGTGCAACACTTTCATTTTTTATCTTGGGCTCTGAAACTTCTGTATTCTGTAAACTACGTCATTTAGCCGTTTTATTACTTTATAAGGTCCATCCCAATGAGTTTGTAGTTTGGGTGATAATCTTTTCTTCCCTTGTGAGTTAAAAAGTAGAACCAGTTGTCCCTCGTTAAATCCCTCAGAGTTGGCAGCTCGATCATATCTGGCTTGCATTTTATCACTGGTTAATTTTATACGACTCCGCACGAATTCGTGAATCTCCTGGAGGTCCCTTTGTGCCTGACTATGCCAACAAAAATTTGGGTATATGCTCATCCCAGTCCCTCTGGTGTGCGCTGACCACTTTTCTCAGGTATTCCTCCAGGGTTCTATTGAATCTTTCGACCATGCCAGCAGATTGCGGATGTAGCGGTGTCGTTCTGGTCTTTCTTATTCCGTATACTTCGCACATCTCTTTGAATATAGCGGATTCAAAATTCCGGCCTTGGTCGGAGTGTAGTTCTAAGGGAACACCATAGCGACACACCCAGTTGCCTATAAACGTGTCTACAATCGTTCTGGCTTCTTGATTGGAAATGGCATATACTTCCGGCCATTTGCTAAAATAGTCCATGACCACTAAAACCTATCGGTTTCCAGCATTACTAGCAGGGAAGGAACCTGATACGTCCATCGCTATACGTTCAAAGTGAGCGCCTGAATTGTACTGCTGAAGCTGCCCCCGACTTCTTCGTACCGGACCCTTTGCTGCAATGCACTCCTGGCAATTGGGTATCCACTCGGCTACGGCTTGTTGACAGCCGACCCAATAGAACCGTTGTTTTATCTTTTCCAGCGTCTTCGTTACACCAAGGTGACCTCCGCTAGGACCATTGTGGAATTTCATGACCTCTTTGATCTTGGAGGATGGCACGACGATTAAGTCTATCACAGTTTTACCGTCTGTGCTTTCCCAGGTGCGACATAAGCAGCCATCCTTCAACCTGAGACTGTTCCACTGGGCCCAATATGCCTTCTCCAGTGCACTTTCTGGTGATATCTCACTTCGCGTCGGTCTTCTGTCTTCCTCTTTAGCCGCTATAACTTTTGCCAATATGGGATCGTTTCTTTGTGCTGTCGGCCACTAGATTCTATAAGCCGAACATCAATAACGAATTCTTTTCTCTCCGCCTTTGTGCAATGCTTACACCCCAGATCACATGGCCGCCTAGAAAAGGCGTCTGCGTTGTTATGCTTGCATCCTTTTCTGTGCTCAATACTAAAGTCATAGCTCTGAAGTCGCTCAATCCAGCGTACAAGCTGTCCTTCAGGGCTCTTGAATTGCAGCAACCACCTGAGTGCGGCATGATCTGTCCTCAGCGTAATATGTTGGTCATACAAATACTTTTGGTAGTGTTTAATGCACTCCAATGCTGCTAGAATCTCTCGTCGCGTTACGCAATAGTTTCTTTCAGGCTTCGAAAGTACTCTGCTGTAGTAGTCTATAACCTTTTCTGTCCCATCTACCACTTGCGACAGCACTCCTCCTATTCCATATCCGCTCGCATTAGTGTCTAGCATGAATTTTTGCCCAGCTACTGGATTTGCCAGGATATGTGCCACACACAACAATTCCTTGAGCTTCTGGAATGCTTCCTCGGTAGCTTCACTCCACTGGTAAGGTCGCGACTTTTTAGTTAGCTCATATAGGCTCGCAGCAACACTAGCAAAATTTGGCACAAATCGTCTGTAGTATGTGCAGAGTCCCAAGAAACTTCGTAACTCGTGAAGAGGCCAGTTCTTTACTACTCGTATTTTATCTTCATCGGTTGATATGCCCTCCGCTGTTACACGATGCCCCAAGTATTTGACTTCCTTCTGAAACAATGCACATTTCTTAACACTGAGCTTCAGTCCAGCTGCTGATATACGCCTGAAGACTTCTTCCATATTCCTTAGGTGTTCATCGAAGGTCTTCCCCATGACAATTATGTCATCCAGATACACCAGGCATGTCTTCCAATTGAGTCCCTTTAACACTCGTTCCATTAAACGCTCGAAGGTGGCTGGAGCGTTGCAGAGACCAAATGGCATAACATTAAACTGCCATAAACCATGGAGAGCACTAAAAGCAGTTTTTTCTTTATCTTTGTCAGCTATCTCGACTTGCCAATAACCGCTCTGTAAATCTAGCGTAGAAAACCACTTGGTTCCTCCTAGCGTGTCCAAGGTGTCATCGATTCTTGGTAGCGGATAACTGTCCTTTTTGGTAACATCGTTGAGCTTTCTGTAGTCAACGCAGAATCTAGTGCTGCCATCTTTCTTCTTTACTAAAACTACCGGCGAGCTCCAAGGACTCGAAGATGGTTCGATAATTCCGTCTCGCTCCATTTCGTTGACTAGCTGCTTTACTTCGCTCCGCTTGGCTAGGGGAATGCTCCTGGGGGCTTGTTTTATGGGCCTCGCTTCGCCAGTATTTATTTCATGCTTCACTATTGCCGTTCTACCTTGGCTTTTATCTTTTAGGGCGAAGACAGAGGCGTACTTTCGTAGCAGCTGCTTGGCTTTGTTTCTGTCAGGTGGCTCCAGCTCTGCTACCCATTTCCCCACGTGTTCTGCTAGTATTTCTCGCTCTTTAGTTGACAATTTTTCAGGCTCCGAGTCTCTCTCGCAATTAATTATGGCCTCTGCTGGTGGACATTGAGCTATCTGAGAGTTTTTACAAATTACTTTTTCACTGTTGGATAGATTTAACACTCTCACAGGAATTTTTCCATTCTTACAGGTTTTCACGAGGGCTTTTGCTGTCTCACTCTTAATTTCTGATGGTTCTACCACCCACAACCGGTTGTCCTCACAATCTTCCTCCATACGAGCCCATATCACAGTTTCTGCCTGAGGTGGTAATTTCTGGGATGCTACAGCAACCAACTTCCTTACTGCAGATTTACTCACATATTCAATATCAAGGGGTATTTCGACGTTTCATGATCATAAAATCTGCGCCAATAATAACTTCGTCGACGATATCGGCAACAATGAACACATGGTCCACACTCATATTGGCTATAGTTAATCTGACTTTGGCCTTACCATAGACAGTAGCAAATTCTCCGGTAGCGGTGCGCAGACTGACATTATTCAATTGATGCACTTTTTCCTTTACTAAATCAGGTCTTATTATAGACTGCGACGCTCCTGTGTCTATTGTCAGAACACGCTTTTCTCCGTTGATATACCCGCTTGCAGTAAGATTGCTGTTTTGCTGCTGCATCACAGATATGGAGATTGTGGGGCCCTCGGTTGTGGGAGCTAGCTCATGCCCCGTAGTGCTAGCTCTCTTTAGTTTAAAAACTCTTGAGATGTTCCATGAGTCGCAAGTTTATTGTTTCTTGGCGGCGAAACAGATCTGGCTCGTTTTCTTGCTGCCTTACAGTTTCGTTGAAAATGACCGATTTTGCCGCAATTAAAGCACTTATCGTTTGTTTTACCTTGTCTTTCACCTAAGACTTTCTTTACCGACTCAAGTACTTGATTTATGTCGTCCATTGTTGTTTTTTCATATTCACCAGCAACTTGAACTTTTCGCACTTTGTATGACTGCGACCTCGAAATGACTTTTGCTGTTTCTTGAGCCAGAACGTAAGCAATGGTTTCAGCAAAGAATGTGTTTTGCTTAGCGTAAACTGTGTGCTTAATATCTGGGTCACGAATACCATTAACAAATGCCTCCACTTTGAACTGTTCTAGAAGTGGATGGTTTTCCCCAGGGGATATTAGCTGCACCAAGCGCTCTATCTCCATGGCGAAATCCTGAAGCGTCTCATTTGCTCTCTGCAGCCTGCCACGTAGCTCCATTCTATACAGCTCCTTTTTATGATCGCCGCCATATTTACGCTGTAACGCCACCATTATGTCCTCATAATTATTTCTGCAGCTAGTTGGGAGACTTTCGAGGACTTCTGCTGCAGATCCTTTAAGTGCCAAAATCAGCTCAATCGCTTTTTCTTCATTGCTCCATAGATTTTTACTGGCCATTGTCTCGAACTGAAATTTGAAGACGTTGAAGGTTATGATGCCGTCGAAACTGGGAGCTTTTAACCTATTTGTGTTTTCAGTCACTACTCGTGCTGAACCTTCTCTTATTTCCAGGCTCATAATTTTGTTTTCAAGCTCCTGCAGCTTTACATCGACATCCTTTACTTGTACTTCGTTGTTTTACGGCTACATACCTCTGTCATCTCTTTTTCATCAAACTCATATGCGCCAATGTCCATGCCACGACGCTTGAATTCATCTATGAGCCTCTTCTGCAGTTCTGTCTTGTTACCTGCTGTTGGCAAATCCAGCTTACTCAACTCCTTTTTCAGCTGCTCCACTTTAAGATCTTCAAATTTCATTGTTGTTTATTACTTTTTTATTTTATTTTACAATTTCACTTCTGTCACCAATTGTTACGTTTTTACTTTTCGTGACTTACACTTTTACTGTAAGTCACTTTATTTATTAATACCACTGTTAAAAAAAATACAGCAAACTGTTAAACACTCTTAAAATTCGACAACTTAACTATTTGACTTTTAAATTAATACTGCCGTACTACTCGCTAGTACGATTCAAAAGCACCAGAATGTTCTATTCCAGACAGATATGGCAGGTTCGATTGTTATTGCTCTAGTTTTCTGTTTGAGTGGTCGTTTCTTTATACCTGTATGTGTGGCTGTTTATTTCTTTATACCTGTATGTGTGGCTGTTTATTTCTTTATACCTGTATGTGTGGCTTTTTATTTGTTTATGCTTGTATTTATGTATGTGGCTGTGTATTTAACTGATGAGTGTTTATTTAATGTGTGTGGATATGCGAATGTTTGTTTAAGGCGTTACTCTTTATTGTTTGTTTCTTTCTTTCATCATTGTAAGAAAACAAACCATTAATGTTGTAGTTGTTGTTCGAGAGTATTGTAGTTCAGAGCCAATAATGAATAAATTCTTCTTTCGTAACAATATTATGGCTCTGGCAGCATATTGTATTTGTAAGGAAGTCGATGACAATAAAAGAAACGACGCAAGATGCAATTTTTTGAATACATTATCTAATTCTTTAGTTCTTCCAAATATCGAAAACCGAATGAATAACACTTATGTTATGGCTCAATTTAGTACACGTTCGGCTATAGAATCTGTTCTTGGAAAGCCCATAAAGCTAAGTTGAATAGAATAAACGAATTTATTCCATTTGGTCCTACCTAACAGTCTGTGAATTTCTGTTTTCATTTCAGATAAACAAAATTGTAACTGCCAAAGTGGTGCTGATACCCTAGAGGTAAAAAATCTTGTATAGAATGCGCAACGGGAAGTGAAAAAATTCGCAGAAAGACTCGATTCTTTTGTTCAAAATGTTCAAATGCTGTATGTCAGCAACATTCCAAAGTAGAATACGTTTTAATTGCTTAGATTAATAACATGCAAATTTTTACCCAGTGTACTCTGATTCTAGTCCATTATCCACTAAAAACTTATAAAAATAAAATAAGAAATGAAATTACTAAACAACATGTATTTTTAATTATAATTTGATGCAATTTAAACCGTTTTTAAAACTATTTATATAAAAAAATAATGTTAACTCATGCAAATTTATATAGAGTCTGGCCAGACCCAGTGTGGTACTAATGTGTGGGTACTAAAGTGTGTGTCAAGGAGGGTTAAACAAAATAGATAAAAACAAAATTTCATCCATATGTACAGATGGAGCTGCGTTTATGATAGGACGTGAAATGGCTTCGTAGGGCATTTAATTAAGGCAGGAATACATGTAAATACATTCCATTGTATAATCCACCAACAAGCACTATTTGCTAAAATTCTAGGATCAAACGAGACAATGACAACTGCAATTAAAATAATAAATCGTCTTAGAGGTGGTCGTAATGCCCTAACTCATAGGAAGCTTGTAGCATTTTTGGATGCAGTAAATGCTGATTATAAAAACATACTATTATTTACAGAGGTAAGATGGTTAATTCGTGGTAAATCTCTTGAAAGACTTTTTAGCCTCAAGAAGGAGATAACATACTTCTTCGATTCTCAAGGTAATGCAAATCATGCTGAAATTATAAGCTCATTAACTTCAGTGGAATTTTTATTACATTTGGCATTTTTAACCGATATGACACTTTAAATAAATAGTTTAAACCTCATTCTTCAAGGTAAAAACAAAATTATTGGTGAATTATTTCAGACTACTATCATTTTTTTAAAAAATTAAATATCTTAAGAGACCAATTCATATCTAAAAACTTTCCAAGAATAAATGAAATTTATACTCTTCATCCAAATCCACAAAAACTTGTTCTCTTTAGTAATGAATGCAATAATTTGCTTGACAATTTCAAAATGAGATTTAAAGATTTGTTTGCACTGGAATGGGCAATAAACATTTACAATAGTCCATTGACCTGCGATTTGAAAAACGTTCCACCAAATATTTCCTCGGAGCTAGTCCAAATGCGTCAGGATTTAATGATTCCAATGGGAAATGGTCTCGAATTTTGGAAATATATTTGTCAAGACAAGTACGCTGCCTCTAAAGATTAACTCTGAATATATTTTCCATGTTTTCCACCACGTATATTTGCGAGGCAGCATTTTCAGTAATGTCACAAATCAAAAATAAGCACAGGAACAAGTTGAGTAATAGACATTTAGAAGCATTACTAAAAATAAAATGTTACGAAACAGAATTTGATCTGTGACAACTTATGGATTTTGCATAAGAATTCTTAATTTTTGTTTATTCTAAAACATATATAAAATCAATTTGGACTGAAATTATAATTTTTTTAAATGTTATTTTTTTTAATGGATGTTTTCATTTTTATGTTAATGAAAATAAACTTAATTTTAAATTTTCGTTATTAAACTAAATCAGTATAAATAAAATAAACACCTTAATGTTTTAACTAACATTTTTTCGCAGAATTATAAACATGCTGCTAACAAATACAGTCACATTTCTCTTTCTGCGGATCACTGCTTTAGACATTGGTGCAAGCTGCGAATATTTAGGGCTTCGACCTTTTTTTAATACAGTTTTGTATCTATCCATTCCCACTTGCGTCTTGGGTTTTTCTACACTATCCATATGAGTAATACTGTGTTCAGAAGGCGACTTGTTTGTAGTTTTTTATTGTTATCACTTAACAAAAGGGATGAACAGGAAGGATTGGGCACGAATTACTGGCATGTATAATAAAAAAACTGAAATTAAATTATATATAATTAATTTCAGTTTTATTTGTTTTTATTTAATTCAAATTTGTCCACATTTTTGTTACTTAAATTAAAGAAGCTCATTAGCCCCTATTGTGTTTGTTTTATTTTTAAAGTAGCAAATAGCAATAATGCCGTTGTAAAGAAAAGAGAAAAGAAAAATTGCAGACTACTTTGTTGTTGTATTAAATCAAGTTTGTTTTTTTGCTCTTATTAGAATTTATTTACATTATTTGTTTTTGTTTTTTTGCTAATGGCGAGCTTAAAAAAATGGCGTCCGCACTTATCAATGCACAAACTAAAACTGAATGTTAGATGTTAAAATTAAATATTTCTTTTGTTTTTAAATAAGAATATGAATTTTGTATTTTTGTGCGAAAAACGTTGGATTGAATACCAATTTTAATTATTTATATTTCTATATTGAAAATTTGCATCTCCTTAAATACAAAAAAAAAAAAAATACAATACTATGGAGAAACAATTTTCACCTAACAAATGTCAACAAAATCAAATTTATTTTTTGTCAAAATCGTGGAATTGTGAATAAAAAAGTAAAATAATTTTTAATTATTTACATATGTATGTATGTATGTATGTATGTATGTATGTATGTATGTATGTATGTATGTATGTATGTATGTATGTATGTTTGTATGTATTTGAAAAGTGCAAAGATATATCGCTTAATAATGTATAATTGTGAGAAATTCAACTCCCCTATGTGTGTTGAATTCAAACCGTTTCCGTAAAGGCCAGGATTCACTATCACAAAGAAAATCTGACAGAATTCTGTTCTTTTAAAAAAATCGTTTCAAAATGGCGTTGTAGATGCCTCACTATCATACAAAAAATATTTTGCAACTCTGATCGTATGGAAAAATAATATTTTATGAATTTTTTTCAAAAGATTATCAAATCGTACAGACCTGTCAAAAAATCTATCCAAACATACATTTCTAATCCACACTATTATACTTCTTTAGCACACATGCTATTTTTGACAGAGCGTACGACTGCGTATGATAGTGAATCATGGCCTTAAGAAGACGTTTATAGCTGCTTTGGGAGTTGGCTATCTACATATGTATGTAAAATTTAATCTAGAAAAAAAAAATTTACCAAACTAAAAAAGGGAAATCAATTAACCATTTCGTTGCAACGGCAGATTTATATTTTACAGTTTTTCAAATTGTCATGTTCAATACATAAATTAAATAGAATTTGATATTTAAAGAAACGGAGGATTTGAATGAATTACCCATTGTCACCATCTTGTAAATTGATTCGTCTTGGTCTTATCTCTTTTAATATGGTCAAATTTTACTCAGTGGTTTTTTAAAGTATAGCCTGTTCAGGCTGCCACGAAATTTAGTAATTTCGAGCTGAAATTACGAGCATAATCTAAGTTGTTCATACTGAGTTTTTTGACATTTGTGTTAATTTCGCAAACAGCTGATCAAGTTTAGTTATATATATACAATTTTTTTTGCGAAAAGCTTTTGCACAACACTTTCGTATTAATTTAAAATATACGCGAATTAAAAAAAAAAATACTACAACAAAATTAATGTATAATTATGTATTTATTTCTTTTTTTCATTTAGCTTTAAAATATTTTCTGACAAAAACGCACTTTCAAGGTTCTAAATTTGTTCATGGTTGCAAATAAAGTAGTTTTTTCTACAAGATCAGCGTTGTCTATCGTAATTTCTAGTTAAGAAATTAAGTAGAACTTAACGTCATCAACTGTTTGCGAAATTAACTCAAATGTTAAAAAGCCCAGTATGATTTAGATTGCGTTCGTAGTTTCAGATCGAAATTACTTAATTTCGTGCCAGACTGAATGGGCAATGAAGCCCATGGCTACAGGCTATTAGGCACAGGAACAGGCTATTAGGCACAAAACTGTTACTTATAAACGCGACTAGCGAAAAGTTGTTTTTGATTTAGCTAAATTATTTGTGTGAAAATTGTTTGTTATTTCAGTAAAGTTTTTTATTTGTTTCAGACAGGGTCGTAACGGTTATAAGTTTTATTATAAAACTTGCATTTTAATGATTAGACAAGGAAACAAAATTAATCTTTTGTTTTGTTGCATGGAGTTTAATGCCTGTTGTTTGGTTATTTCAGGGGGCTGATTTCAAATCTGCCTTCGTTTCTTCTTTAGGAGCTTTAGTTTTTGAAATATAGCTTTAGACATATCGTTTAAACTTTTAAACTTGCAGTGATAAATGAACCCCTTGCGCCAAGGGATCGCATAATACTATCATCTTTACACATCAAACCAGGGCTAATGAAAAAATTTGTCACAGCTCTGAATAAGGATGGTGATTGTTTTAATTACATCTCAAAAAAGTTTTATAATTTGAGCACAGAAAAACTTAAAGCGTAATTATTGATGGTCCAGAAATAAGAAGGTTGATTAAGAATGACAGTAGTTACATAACTGATAAAGAAAAAATGCCTGGAATGAATGCGTTTGAACTGCACAAAATTTCCTAGGAAACAAAAAGGATGCAAACTATGCGAAGCATATTGAACTGATGCACAGTGGTTTGAAAACGATTTATTTTGGACATAATTCAATATCTCGTGAACCAGTGGGATATCTTAATGAAATTTCACAGAGACAAAGAAGAGGTGTTTCTGAGTCGTGCTGCGTACGACTGCCCCCAAAGTTGGGTACCTCGGGTATACAATTTTTTGGAAATGTCATATTATATCTCAAAAACTAAAGCTAATACAAACAATCTGACTTCAGAACTGAAAGCAACATCCCGGAAAATATAATATTAGTTATCATATTTCATGCAACAAAACTGCTGTTCCCTTGTGTTATTTTTCAATTTTTATTATTTTTTATTAGTATTATTTTTGCTTACAAATAAATATTATTTATTAAGTTTTATTTTTTGCTTGGAAAACAATAATTTTTTTAAGTTTTATTATAAAAATTTCCTATTAATGATTATTTTTCAATTTTTATTTTTTGCTTGTAAAATATTAACTTTGAAAATTTAAAATTTTATTAGTCGAACTATTAATATTACATACAATTAAATTTGTAGTCAAGCTTAAGTTCGTTCTATTCTCTGTAAGTAAAAATAAATTAAATTACAACATTATATGATAATCACCCCAATCACGAATAATTATTCCCATGAAAAAACTCCCAAATTATTCTATCGTGAATGATTCTAATAACAATTAACTTGTATTTCACGGAAGAAATCATGCACGATAGAAATTTTGGGAGTTTTTACATGGGAATAATTATTCGTGATTGGGGTAAATATTAAAGAAAAATTAGGAAAATTAAATTTTTAGACACCAGCAGAGCGGAATGTACATTTTCTAGACAGCTACGTCCGTCATCAGCACTCTTCGTATCTATCAACTTTTGGGTAGTGTTAAGTTGTAAACATCATATATTTAATCAACAGAACTCAGATAAAGGAATACCAAAAAAATCGCATTCAATTATCTATCGTCAGTTTGATGAGAACGAAGTCTACCACTACCTAGAGCTTCCCTCTTCTTATTAATTTTTTTACTTTTTTAATATTTAATATTTTTTAATATTTATATTTCTTGTAAAAATAAACAAAAGTAGCTTTCATTGCTAACCAAAGGTTAGCTGAAGAAATAAAAAAAATTTTACTTAAAAAATAACTTTTGTGTTTCAATCAAAAAAAAAAAAAAAATAAAACTTTAGTAGTTTTCGCTTAAGTGAGTTTATAAAAATTCACATTTTTTGTTGCAATTAACCGAAGAATCAAATAACCGATACTCGTTTAATTGAGTCCCTCCTCAGTCAATTGAGTCAGTGAATCAATTATTTGGATTCATTCGCTGACTCAATTAAAAAATCCCACTTAATTACTCGAAGTGCTCAATAAAATAAAAACGCCTTGTATTGAACTGGAAAAACTTCAGTATAAATTCAAATATACCAGGGATCGCCAACAATTATTATTTTACATATAAAATTTTACCAAAAAATAATAAAGAACGAGAAATGCCACACGCTGAAGAAGTACACCAACATAATCGTTATTACGAGGACTACCTTTGATTTTTATTTGATTGAGTTTTTATTATAAAAATTGAATTTAAAAATTATTTATTCAGATTATTTTTTTGCTTAGAAAAAATAGTTATTTTTAAAAAAACTAAAATTTATTTATCCAAATGTACATAGATTTGCGCAAGTTTTGTATAACGTTCATGTAAAACAAGTTACTACATACTACATAAAACCAATATTAACTCATATATTTTCGAAGCAAAAAATAAAACTTCAT